>SZWC01016936.1:4394-35639 GCA_023375785.1 Penium margaritaceum
TGGGTGCAATGGAGTGCGATGGAGTGCAATAAAGTGCAATGCACTGCAATGCAGCCTCCGACACCAAGCCACATTGCACCACATTTCATTGCAGTGCCGGCCGTTGTACTGGATTACACCACACCGCATTTGCAGTGCATTACATTGCATTCACTACATTGCATTGCAATGCCTTGCATCGCTTTGCAATGCAGCCCATGAACTCTCTCTTCAGTGCATCCCATCGCATGAACACTTGAACTGCAGTGCATTTGTAGTGCATACAACTTCCACTGCACAGTAGGAAATCACATTGCATAGCAAGAGAGAAGTCGAGACAGTCCAGGCATCATGATGCGGACGCTAAAAGAGGTGCTCGAGGAGAAATGCCGGATACTTATTTTTGAGTCGTCTTGCACGATGTTAAGAAAATGCAATAATGCCCGTGAGCCACGCCATAGCCAAGCACAGCAATAGCGTCTTCACTGACCAAGTCGTTGCGCGCTGGCAGCAGGAGTGCTTGAGCGTTGACGGTAAGGGGCCACACACCGTCTCCAGCTGGCAGACGAGCACTGCGCAGAAGACGACAAATGCAACGACCTGCTGTTCCTCGACTCCGCGGCGAGTCTCGTTGAGCGGCCAGCCCTGCTTGTCTCTGCCACTGGTGCCACGCAGCAGCTTGAGATAGCCGCCATCGCCGGTCTTTGTACTTTTTATGTTTGATTTCGAAGGTTTCTGGGTCTCCAGTTGTTTTTCGTAGTTCAGAGATTGTTCCCACGAGCGATTCCACGAATCTGGCGACAAAAACTGGCCTGAGGCAAGTGTTCCTAGAAATGTTGTTGAGCAGGCCCCGACTTGGTAGTGAAAGTCCACGACGGGTCAAGGGCAGAGCGAATGCGGGAAGAAGGACCACTGGTTGGTACGCGTATCCTCCCGAGTCGACCAGAAGGCAAACTTGGAATGCGATGGAGAAATGGCCACCACCATGGCAGGAAGGCACAAGGAAACTCTTCACGGAGTAGACGCTCTGCGTTGGACGTACACGAGCCGCGTGGTTGATGCCCAGCCATTTGGATAAGCTGCTCATGGGAAGGAGGTGAAAGGATTATCGTTAGTTTTTGGGCCACTGGTCCTACCTGCCATACCTGGGTGTGCGGTGCTGCCTCAGAACCCAAGCAATCATAGCACTCAAGTCTGGCCGCGATTTACGAGTTTTAGCACTAAATGAACAGGGAAGGGGATGGAGCCAGCAGAGCCCAAAGAAAAAAAAACTAAAATTCACAGGTTAAACAAATAAAACCATTACAAGTATTCTTTTCAATATGTTTTTGAGATTGCATACCTTTCTTGCCGTTGTTGAGAAGAGATAATGTGAAGCTACTCTTCTTTGTGTTTTCTGGGACAATAAAAAGTTAAATTGAGGGGATATCCACTTTCATCGCAACATGGTGTGGAATGTCACAAGGGGCGACAACAAAGTCGATTCACTGGTACAAGTTAAAGGATAAATCGACCTAGGGGCCCGGGTTCCTAGGTAGTCCCAACGCGAGGACCCGTATTGCCGAGTCCATCAGTGCCGGAGCTTGTGTTCAGGCGACGGTGAACAAAAAAACCCGCATGCTGCCTGCGCGACACGAGATAGCCGGCTTGCTACCAGGCTGGCCATGTCAGGTGAATGCTTGCCAGTATAATGCGCCAAGAAACAGATTCGACAATTTCGTGAAAGTCTAAACCGTGCGGTATGGAAGGATAACATTGTTGGAACCTGTTTTGTTGATACGTTTTAATTTTTTGAGTATGTTAGTTGTTAAACAAGTCCAATTCCGCTCGTCGAATTGTTCGCTACTTACCGACTGTCATTGGCGAACGCTGGCCTTCGATGTTGCCGACGGGCCCTAAGCTTGTCGAAGTTGGCCGACGAGGCCCTTTAGTTGGTCAGATCGGCCAACAGGGCCGAAGGGTTGGCCAGATGTTGAAACGGGTCCCTGGAAGGAACCGCGCAACCAACCAGGGCTCCGAAGTCGAAGTGCCCCAAGTTAAATGAGTAATGCATTGGGAGAGAATGATACATTTGATAAAATAATGTAAAAGCGAGAAATGAAAATTGTCAGGTATACAAAAACATCATCCCATACATACAAGTTGGGCAAACACAAAGAGGCATAGCCAATGCCGCAACAACCAATTCATGTAAGAGAGGTGCAGCGAACTTGAGGGCCCACGAAAAACGTTTGGACTAAGAAGCTGACTCAATGATTATGGATGCTTCTAAATTTTGTGATTTGTGACGTTCCTGACGACCTGTACATTTTATGGTGACCACTCGGCTGTGTCCATACTCAGCCCCTTATGCGTGTCCGTGTCCGTGCAGATCCCTAATGCGGACCCTGGTGGTACCGGTGCGTCATCTCGTGGCAGACTACCAGCTTGGAGCTGACCGAAGAAAGTTCCAGAGCTCTGGACGCTACCTGGAACCTCTTGCAGATTTTTCTCCAGCACGCAGGAGTTTATCGGTGGACTGGCTGTGGGCCCGATTTGCATGTTTTTGCATTTTGTGTCCACCGTTTGATGCCGGATGCATGCATGTGACCAATCTTGGTGTCCGGCTTTTGATCATGCACGTCTAGGTTCAGACGGTGTAACGTTCTTACATGTGTGCGCAGAGTTACAACCAAAACAATGGTTTTGGGCCAGTTTTAGGACAGATCTTGCACTGCCGCGTGCGACACCCGTCGTGCGCCGCGGCAGGTACTTATGCCATGGACCTGTCATTTGTCATCTCTCTCTGCAAATGCTATTGAAGCATTCTAACACTTTTGCCTTGTGTCTCCTAGCCAGACCCTTGCCGTTGTGTGCAGAACTTGTGACTGTCGTCACCGTCTGACCTGGCACTCACGCCTAGTCGGTGGTTGTGTCTCTAGGAAGCTTCCATGCATCTTCTCATGGTATCAAAACGGTGAGACAGTTCTCACCGAGCTGTGCAGCAGAGATGCACCAGAGCAGCAACAGTGAGAGTCACCGCTGCACGAGATCCATAGGGACCTATCGACGACATCCGACCGCCGTCGACGTTGCTCACCATCACCACGTGAGACTGCACCACCAGCAGCCGTTAGCGGCAGCAGGCGACAGCTGCAGTAGGCTGCAGTCTTCAGCAGCTGCAGACATTGGCACATGCAGCAGTAGGAGCATTGAGCAGCAACAGCAGCAGTGCAGCAGAGCAGCAGCACAGCAGTAGCGCAGCAGCAGCGGCAGCAGCAACGGCGGCAGCAGCGCGCAACGGCAGCAGCACAGCAGCAGTGCAGCAGCAGCGGCAACAGCAGTGGCGGCAGCAGCGTAGCAGCAACGGCGACAGCAGCAGCGGTGAAGCAGCAGCGGCAGCAGCGTGCGGCGGCGGCAGCAGCGTGCAACAGCCGCAACGTGTAGCAGCGGCAGCAGCAGCGCGCAGCTGCTGCCATAGCCGCGTACGCAACTGCCAGGTGGCCGCTCCGGATGTAGCCGCGCGGCTGCTGCTGCAACTGACGATGCCGCAACAACAACAGTTGAGCGGAAGTTGCTGCGCCGCTTCCGCGCAACTTCCATGCGGCTGCTACGGAGCGGTCGCCTGCTTGCACAGCAGCCAAGAGGGTTGACACAAAAAAGGAGAGGGGAGCTGATGTCAGCATTTTTCTTTGCTGATGTCATCAGGTCATGCTGATGTCAGCAAATTCCTGCTGACGTTAGCACTTGCCTTTGTGAAATTTTTGGTCGGACAGTCAAAAGTTGCGAGCGTTTCAACTCCTCGAGAAACGCTGACATTTTTGCAATTTGACCACATCAACGTCTCGGCCGATAATGAGCGGCGACATGGCTCCATCCGACGATAAGGGAAAAAGGGTACTAGATCCCTCTTTTTTCTCCTCAGGGGTCATGAGCCCATGTTCACAGGCTATTCAGGACCTGCGGAGCCAGCAGGACAAGATGCGTCGCCTGTAGCGGGAGCAGACAGACGCCATTCACACACTCACCGAGATTCTTCGGGGTCATTCCACGACCCCACAACAGACCTCTGAGGGAGCGGCTAGGGCCGTACCCTGTACACAACAGTCAGCTCCAGCACCAGAGATAGGATCTGGAGCCGACCCGCCACCCCTTGATCCTTGGGACGAGGATCCACATATGCCACGCATGGAGGGCAACTCCCCCGAGCGCGAGATTCGTGTGCTTCAAGAGCGTCTTAGCCAGCTTCAGACGAGCTCTGAGCCCCCACACACATCATGTTTTCCCGAGGTTCGGTCGTCACATGACCTCCACCCCAGCGACTTCCCTCTTCCCGACGTCTTTCCCATCCCTCGTCCTTCCCAGCTTGTGGTTGCTCTCCCTATGGAGCTGCAACCCAAGGACTTCGAGACACCGCCCCCACGGTATGTCAGCGAGGACGGTTTTGACGGCTGGGAGATCCTCTTCCAGGTTTGGGCCACTTCAGAGGGCATGTGGCCCTACGACCACAGTCTGTTTTAGACTACGGACCGAGCGTAGGTGGTGACAGCGGCTAGGGCGATGCGCGGACCTCTCTACGCCATGTTGCTTGAGACCGTCGTCGACTTCCGCTCGTTCCTTGGCAAGGCGGGCACAGGCACTGGCGCTGATCCATGCGGGGGCTGGGACATAGCATTGTCCCTGCTTGCTGCAGAGACGCACACTACTCGCGCCGCGTACATTTGTGCCTTTCACTCCCTTCGTCAGGGTCCTGCCGAGCCTGGAGCCGACTACTGGCAACGCGCCATGCGCATCTACATGCGCCTTGGGACCTCAGGAGGTACACAGCTGTGGGCGCTCCACACAATCTTGCTCGGAGTACGCCTTGAGCACACAGGCATCTTCACGAGGTACAACAGCGTCGTGCTCGAGCCATTTTTGGCCTCACTACAGCTTCTTCCCTCGGCGCACCAGCTCTTCCTCCAGGTGACTTCCGCCCGTGAGGCAGCCGTGGCTCATCAGGAGACCTCCATTGTTGCAGTAGTCATTGCATCACCACAGACGCCCCTCCCACAGACTCCTCCATTCTGTGCCATGTCATCCTCCTGCCCTTCTGCCTCGATTACACCGACTCAGACACAGGGTGTCGCGACACAGCGCAAGGGAAGAAGGGGCGACGGAGGTGCGGCTCGGGCCAACAACAGTCATAGCAGCAGCCATCATCGGGTAGTAGTTGTGGACGCTCTGTTCACTGCTACAACTGTGGAGGCGCCCATCGCTACACCGAGTGCCATCAGCCGCTCGACTGGGCGCGGATTACTCGCGGGCTCCAGGCTGCACACGTACTACGGTCTGCGACGAGCACCATATCCTTTGGGCACGCGGCGACCACGACCGCAGCAGTTCCGGCTTCACCATCGGTGACCACAAGTGACCCAAACCCACTACCTGTTTGTCTGTTCTTGTGGCTCCGGATGACTTTTGTGGAGGGGCACAGTCCGCATTGGATTCATGAGTCTCACCTTTGTGCCCTTCGTCGTTCCTCTCCACCTGCTGCCTAGCGTCCGTCTCAGGCCAAGTGTTTCATTGCCCGTTGTACAGTGACGTCCTCTAGTCATGATTTCGGTGGCACTTGGATCATCGATTTTGGTGCCACTCATCACATGACCTGTCGACGTAGTGATTTTTTTGTTCTAGGCGTTGTTGCGTCTGTTCGTTCCGTCCGCAAAGGCTCTGGTCAGTCCTTGCAAGTGCAGGGTGTTGGGGTCGTATGTTTCGATGGTTCGTCTGCCCCCCTGTATTTTTCCGAGGTGCTGTTTGTGCCTGACCTTGAGCTCAGCTTGCTTTATGTACGTGCTTGCACACTGATGGGACTCTCTGTGGAGCACACTACAGAGTCCGCGACTGTGATTGCTGTTGACACTCGTAGCGTTGTTCTTCGTGCCTCTGTTGTGGATGATCTGTATTGTGTCTCTCGGACTTCTGCTCCTTGCTCCCCCTCGCCTTCCGCTTGTGTTTTTTGTCACTGGTGTTCTGTCTCCTGAGCACCAGCGATTGCTTCATCGCCACCTGTGTCATGTAGGCTCCGACACTGTGTCGAAGCTCATTCGGAAACAACCTGCCCTCGGTCTTGACGCGGCTTCTTTCGAGAAGCCGTCCAAGACTGACTGTCTCTTCTTTGCTCAGGGTAAGATGCATCGTTGCACCTACCCTGGCTCTCACTCTCACGCACTTTGCCCTCTCGCGCTAGTCCATTCGGACCTTCTTGGTCCCCTTCCTGTCAAGTCTCTGTCCAATCGGGGTCGTTACGTGCTGACTCTGACTCATGACTTCACCCGGATGCGATGCGTCTACAGCCTGCGCTTGAAGAGTGACGCGGCTCTCGCGGTTCACCTCTGGCTAGTGATGGCTGAGCGTCAGTCCCGCCACACGTTGCACACCTTCCGCTCGGATTGCGGCGGCGAGTTTCTTGGCGAGATGGACAGCTTCTTCGCCGAGCACGGGATTTTCCAATAGGTCTCCGCTCCTGCTACTCCTCAGCAGAATGGTATTTCTGAGCGCTGGAACCGCACCATGGAGGATGCGGTTCACACTATGCGGACTGAGTGCGGTCTCCCGGATTCCTTCGCTTTTGAAGGCTTCGCCTTCATGACTTGAGTCCGGAACTGCCTCCCGCACGGTCCTCTTCCTGACCACGTCACACAGTATGAGCTCTAGTTCGGCCACCATGCTGACCTACGCCTCGCTCACCTCTGGGGATCCTTTGCTTCTGTGTGGTATACCAAGGACGAGTAGGGGTCCAAGGTCTCACTGCGGGGTGGCTTGTGTGCCTTTGTCGGCATCTCCCCGTGGTTGAAGACCTGACGTTTGGCGTGTTGCCTGCGAGGATGAGCTTCGTACCATCCAAGAGCACGGAGTTTATGAGCTAGTCGACCTTTCACCTGGGAGGAAGGCTATTTAGGTCAAGTGGGTCTTTTGCAAGAAAGTGAAGCCAGATGGCTCACTGGAACGCCACAAGGCTCGCTTGGTCGTCAAGGGGTACTCTGAGATTGAGGGCATCGATTACACTGACAGTTTTGTCCCTTTCGGTCGCATGACCTCTGCTCGAGCTCTGTTTGGTGTAGTGGCTCAGCATGACTGGGAACTGCATAAGATGGATGTGAACAATGCGTTCCTCCATGGCTTTCTGGATGAGGAGATTCACGTGGCTTAGGCACCCTGCTTTGAGGACGGTGATAAGGTCTGGCGATTACGCAAATCCTTGTACGACTTCAAGTAGTATCCTCGGTGTTGAAACCAGGAGATCATTGTCACTCTGACTCGTGCGGGATATGTACAGAGCGTGGTAGATCCCTCTCTCTTCATCCGTCGGACGTCTGAGCGATTCACTGCCATCCTGGTCTATGTGGACGACCTTCTGATCGCGTCTTCTCCACTGGATGCCGTGAAGGAGGCCAAGGCTGTACTTTAGAGTGCCTATAGGATAAAAGATCTTGGTCCTATAGCGGTGCTTCTTGGCATGGAGATCGTGCGAGACCGCAGGCGCCGTACTCTACTACTATATCACGCTTAATACGCACATTTTATGGGAGAGCGCTTCAGCAACCTCCTCGGCGCAGTGTCCATGGCTTCCACACCTCTCATGCCTGACGGGCAAGATGCCTTGAAGGTGGACGATCCCACACAACTGGGGGAGACAGTGGATGTGACCTTGTACCTCCGTCTCATCGGATCTTTGATGTACTAGGCCACTACCACAGGTCCTGACATCGCATTTTTCGTCAACCTCCTTGCCCAGTTTTTGCAAGCTCCACACGCTAGAGCCCTTCACGTGGCTGTGCGAGTGGTACGGTACGTGGTCTCCACACCGTACCTCGGACTCTGCTTTCACCGGCAGTGTTCGGTGGTCCTTGACGGCTACACCGACGGCGACTAGGCCTGGAGCCCATATGGACGCAGTCGCACCGGTTATGTGTTCCTGCTTGGTGGGACCGCTGTGTCCTGGTGCAGCGGGGGCTGCATTGTACATAGCTCATAGGAGGTAGAGTATGTTTTTATCAGTGAAGGGGCTGCTGAGGCGGTATGGCTGCAGCGCCTGTTCCTTGAGCTGGGCCAATCAGTACCCGCCATTGTGCTTCGTTGTAACAACCAGAGTGCTCTTGCCAATGCAGAGAACTCTGGTGTCTTTCATGCTCGCACAAAGCACATTGCGGTTGAGCATCACTTTGTGCGTGATTTGGTGGAGCGACACTTGATCTCCGTCATTTGGGTTGGCACTGACATGCAGCGTGCTGACTTATTGAGGAAGGCACTAGCACGGGGAAAGTTCCTTGTGGCCATTCGTTTTGTTGGACTTTGCCCCTTGCCTGAGAGTGGTTAAGTGTGGGGTGTGCCCGTTGTCGTGTCACATTTGTCGTTGCACTCGTTGTTGCACTCGTCCCAGTGCTGCACGTGTATGGACATGCGTACCATCGGGTCATGGGGGAGTGTTGTGATTTGTGACGTTCCTGTCAACCTGTACAGTTTATTGTGATCACTCGGCCGAGTCCATACTCGTGCAGATCCCTAATGCAGACCCTGGTGGTACCGGTGCGTCATCTGGTGGGGGACTGCCAGCTTGGAGCTGACCGACGACCGTTCTAGAGCTCTGGACGCTTCCCGGGACCTCCTGCAGGTTTTTTGCAGCACGTAAGAGTTTATCGGTGGACTCGCCGTGGGCCCAATGTGCATGTTTTTACATTGTGTATCCACCATTTGATGCTGGATGCATGCATGTGACTAGTTGTAGCATCCGACTTTTGATCCTGCACGTCAAGGTTCAGACGGCGTAGCGTTCTGACATGTGTGCACAGAGTTACGGCCAAAACAATGGTTTTGGGCCGGATTTAGGACAGATCTTGCACTTCCGCGTGCGACACCTGCCGTGCGCCGCGGCAGGTACTTATGCCATGGACATGTCATTTGCAATCTCTCTCTGCAAATGCTATTGAAGCATTCTGACACTTTTGCATTGTGTCTCCTAGCCAGACCCTTGCCGTTGTGTGCACGACTTGTGACTGTCGTCACCGTTTGACCAGGCACTGACTCCAAGTCGGCGGATGTGTCGCTAAGAAGCTTCCACGCATCTTCTCACCAAATTCAATAAACAATGTTTGAGGTCCGGTTAATGAAAATGCAGCACTTTCAAGAAATGCGTTGAACAATGAGAGTTTGTTGCTACACGACTAGGATGTTTGCAAAAAAATTGTCTGTTGGGAAAAATGCACCCTTGCATGCAAGAAAAATCTGTGCATGGACTGCATGTGGGATGGCGTGTTCGGCCCTCCAACCTTGCAAATGTAAGGGGGTGGTTTGCAACTGCCCCTTGCCATGGCAAGAAATGGTATGTAGCGACTTACTTGCTGGCTGCTGGCTAGCTGATTGCTGGCTGGCTGGATGGTCGGTGGCTGGTCAGGTGACCGGCCGGCCACCCACAGGCCAGCCACCAACCGCCGATCAAGGTGATGGCCTGATTTGTTGTTGGAAGGTCTTGAGGGCGAGGCCCGTGGCCGTGTGCCCTCGTCCTCACTCACAATCCTTGGCAGCAAGAGCGAGCGAGGACGAGGGATAGGGTGAGCGAGGGAGAGCAAGAGATAAGCGAGAAAGTCTCCGCACAATTGGTGAACGTGACTTACACACTCTGACTTCTTGTCGATGACTCAAATATGAAATTGAAGTTCATTTAGTGAGAAGTATGAGTTTTGGAACCTGAAAAGTCATGCAAACACATGAGTTGGAGATGTTTATTCATTTGGGACCGAGAACACGGAAGCGAGGTAAAAGAGATCGGGCTCTGGAGACTCAAAATTTTCGATTTTCCGTGCACAAGTCATTGATGAAAAATGATCCCCAAGTAATCCGGAGGGGAGAATCCCTCCGAGTAACAAGTTGTGGCCGCCATTCTATGAACTCCGATGACGGCTACTCTAGAGGAGCTGGAGTTACAGGTTTTAGAGTGGTTTCAAACCAAGACGACCCTCGCGACCAACTCCACGACAGTCTTTGCGGCTACAACATAGACAAAACATTGTCGGCAGTTGTAGCATTAGATAGAAAGGGGGGTACGGGCTTAGAACTTAACCATTTCACGCGATGTAAATTGTGTGAGAAACTTGTTGATTGTGGTTTTTTCCAACCTTCCCCATCACCTCTCCTTCTCCAGGAGGTGACATGAGTTTTTGTGCGGTGGGGTGAGGAAGGTCCACCCTCCTTTAGACCACCCTCCTTTCTACCATTTTGTACCGTCCTCTTCCTCCATTGGAGCCAAGAATTGGTGCAGGGCGTCCTCCTACAACAATGGAACTCCAATAAATGAGAGGACGCCAAGATGAAGGGAGGCGCTGGTGGGGAGTGTTTTTGATGGCTTCCCCATCATTGTGGGCCCAAGGAAGACATTGTCAAGGAGGCAGAAGAGGCGGCTAAAGGAGTAGGCCAAACCAGACAATAGGAGACAAGAGAAGGAAGCAAAAGGGACGATGGAGAAGAAAGCACTTGATGGCAAGAGGTTCCCTTTGCTATCTTTGCCTGTGTTCTGATTTTGTGAGAAAAACTCATGTTGACTTGCTTTTCCATAGTCATAGTTTCAGATTCCTAGTTTGGCTCGCAAGAAACCTTGTGCGGTGAGTCACGACAAGGAGGATTACTTAAAAATTCATGCAATTGTGATTGTCATGGTGACATAAAAGAGGCTTTTTTTCTAACACGTGCTTGTGCCGGCCGTGGCCGCCTAGGAACCTGGAAACTCCATTGTGTGCTTGTGCCGTCTGCAATAGAGTACAAAGAAAAAGCATTTCCATAGAAAGAGTTTCCATAGTTACCTCACTGATTGTGAGAGCAAGAACACCAAGAAGGGATGACACCGCTTTGAGGTCGTGAGTGACACTCACGCAAGGGGTAGTAAGCACGTATGACGGTGTTGCAAGTGCTAGACCGTCCCGGACCAACAAAAATGAATTGATGGTGGCCTATCCATATGCCTTTGGCAGACTCCAGGTTGTGGGAGCCGTCGTCGCAAGAAAGGTGGCAAAATCAATGGCAACTGTGTCACCAAAGACAATCCGTAATGAACTCGACAAAAGCGAGAAGCGTGCAGAGGCCCGACAAGTGCTCTGTGAGCATGTCGACGTGCACGTGGCTGAATCCCATGCAACAAAGGGCGCGCTCGGGGAGGACCAACCCATCGTGGACCCCGTAGAAGAGCATGACGATGACAAGGTCGATAAGGACAGCAACTATTGTCATTACCATAAGGCAAACTTGAGCTGATCATTCGAAAAAGGCAAGGCACAAATCGAGTCTGAAGAAGTTGTCAATAGCAGTAATACCACAGATAGAAGCAAGGGCAATGAAAGTAGCCATGCAGGAAGTTCTTGCGAGCACGAGCCGGAAAATGTGGTGACGAAGGTAGTTTTCTCTGCTTGTTTGAAGCTTGTCGAGGCGACCACTGAGGTGGCAGGATGACTCAAGATCAGCACCTATGGTGGAGATACAACACCATCCAAAGGAGTGGGGACAACTCCCTTCTTATGACGTGGCTGTGATGGAGTATGTTTATGCCTCGTCAAGCGTTGTCACGGATGACAATTACTTTTGGAAGGTGGGTCTCCTTAGAGGCATGTATGCAAAACTTACCCTCCTTCATTAGGAAGTATGAGGTCTTGGAGGCTATTTCTGAGGCTCACGCTGAGGCTCTAATGACATAAAAGATGAATTTCTTATTCAGAAAAATACTCGCCCACCTTGGGGAAAGCATCACAAACCTTGACCATAATCATCAGCTACAAGTCTTGCCGCTCATGAGACAACAAGTCAATACAAAGACCTTGAGAAGTGTCACATAACATGACCAAGGTGTGCGCGTAACAGTGGCTATGGAGCATCCCAATTGCTGATGTAATCACTTGTGGCAACAAGGAATTGCCTATCTCAACGACATTGAGGCTTGTCATGAAGATGCCCATTCTTTAATGTGTGAAGAAATTCTAAAAGGGGGTGAAGCTTACTACTGGCTAAATCACATGGAGTACATTTTGTGAGTCCACAAGGCTCCACTTGGTAAGTGGGAAGACTTTGCCATGACATGAGTTTAAAATTAGCTCTTCAAGTACATAGTCAAGGAGTGGGTTGTGGAGCGGTTGCACCTATGGTGGTAGCCCATGCAGTGGGAATCTTTTCTTACTACTATGTACAGGAAGTGTATCCACTTAAGGATGCGTAGTGGGCCTTCCACAAGCTCAAGGAATTTAAGTAGTTGGAGAGCTCACTCGAGTCTTACTTGAGCAAGATCACCATACTTGTGGAGGAATATGAAAGCTTCATCGAGGGGGATGAAACCTAGACCTTCAAGTACCAAGAGTGCTTGCTGTTTGAGTACTTGTCTGATAGTCTTGCAAGCAAAAAGCTTAAACACAAGACCACCTGGATGACAAGTGGCTAGGCTTGAACAAGATGCATGGTGTTGTGTGACTAAAAGAGTAAAGTGTGTTTGAAAAATCTGAAGCACTACTCAGATGCAAACGCAAATGCGCAGAAAGGTGACAACATGCATATGGATGGTGCAGGGGACGGAAGCGCAGAAGGATAGCTAGTCGGGGCTTAGGTAAAATAGCTTACAAATCTCCTTGTTAAGAAGGCCGGTGGGTAGAAGGCCTCCAACCACAAGTGTAGCCATGACTGTGATGAGTTCTAGGTGTCGCGTGAGCATTGCAACATAACCTCCCACGAAGGACTTTGTCACAATTGTGTGCAGTCTGATTACTTTAGGACTCAGTGCTTTGAGGTTGCTAGTGGTGGACAAGAGGATATAACATTGGCAACAAGAGGAAACCCTATGGGGATGGTGCCATAGGAGGCCGTGGTCATGGCCATGAATAGGGCCATGAAGACGGTAATGGTTTCGACCGGGAGAAAAGACAAGGCCACGATGCGGGTTTTCCCCACCCTTGAGTGACGTTGGTGAGGACCACTTAGGGGAGAAAATGGATCATGACTATAGATTCATATTTTCAGAGTCGGATGCACAATATTCTAAATGTTTGACAAGTTCAAACTTCTTCTTTGTTTTTTTCTCTTCCATTATACCAAATTCTATACTTGCAATTTGTCATTTCCCACTAAACCTTGTATCTTTGGATGAGATGCATGGTTGAACTTGCTTAGTGGTGACAACACTAAGCGTTGTACAAAAACAGTGTGATACAATGATTGAAGCAAACACCCTCATTGCAGTGAGTGTAATTATGTTTGCCATACATTTGGTCAATGATTTCAACCCTGTCAAACTTGAATACTGGAAATTGATTGCTAAACTCATATGTGACAATTAGATGTGTACCCAACTAGGTGAATCATGAGATTTATGGCGTCCATCACACCGATTCCGTATTCATCATAAACTTGACCTGCCCTCATCAATCCCTTTTCGCTTAGAAGAGTGGAAGCTTCATGGCGGTGTAGTTTGAAGGACACCTACCTTAGTGTTTTCCATATTTGCCTAAGATAACTCTACAAAATCAACTATTCTGTGAGTACACAATGGTTCTGTCCTTTGATTGAAGAATGGAAAAATTGGAGGTTTTAGGAGTGGCCAGGGAAAAAAAAAACCACAGGTTTGGTTACGTCCAAATGAAATAAAGAGTTAATCCAGGTACATTTGGATATCTATGCCCTTCACACATACCCAAATGTACCTCATATAGAGCGGTAATCCTATTCCATATGCGAGATAGAAGCTCATCCTTGCAGAGATGCCATACACGACTAGTATGCAGGAGCTCCTCACTGTTTTACATGCTTTCAAGATATGGCATTGTTACCTCAAGGAAGCTGAGGGGTGCGTGACGGTTTGGACCGACCACAGGTTTTCAGTTTTCTTCTCCAAACATGTCTGAACCTGTTAAGAAGACATGAGTGTTGAAATTAATACCTCAGCCATGTTTTGTTCACTCGGGATTATCGGCCACGACACATGAATGTGGCCAATCCACGAAGCAAACAAATCATGGGAATTAAAGAATCCATCAATTTTTGGTTGGTTTCCTATGGCTATTGCAATAGCTACAATACAACAATATGACTCCCTTCACTTCTACTACAACCATCTTGAGAGATCATCCATTACAATTGTTTTGGAAGTAAGACCCAGATGGGAAATTGTGTGCATTTTTTTGTTTCAATACTGTTAGATTCTAGACAAGAAAAATTGGCAGGAGATACAAGAGTTTAGTGGTATGGTGAACAAGTTGTGCTAGAATTAGGAGACCTTGAAGTAAAGATTATCTCATAGTTCCATGACCCGTCGATTGCAGGTCATGTGGGACCTTGAAAGAAGAGATAGGCACTTTTGAGCCACTAGTGGGAGCAATGATGGAATACAGATATCTTAAAGTATTGGACGACATGTAACCCACGTTTGCAAAAAAAGTTATAGTAATAAAAAGCCTGCTGGACTTCTCAAACAACTTTCCGTCCCTAGGAATTTATGGGATTGTGTATGCATGAACTTTGTTACCGGTCTTCCGGACACAGCCCGTGCAATGCTATGGTTTGTGGATACTCTCATGCTTATAGCCATTGACGTGAAAGCAGAGCAGACTGTTCTTCTCTTCTTCAAGAGATTTGTGATGAACCACATCTTGCCATTGAACATTATCTTTGGTTGAGATGGAAAACTCTCTGTAAAAATGTGGCGAAACATGCACAGGTAGTTCGGCGACGAGTCTCATTTTTTTTAATCATTTCACCCTCATCTCAAAAGGGAAACATTTTGAACTAAAATCAAACTATGGAGTAGATGCTCCAAACGTACATGGACCATGCCATGAATGACTGACAAAAATTTCTTGCACGGACAGATTTTGTAGTGAATAAATTGGTGAATAATCAAATGTAGTTCACAGCGTTTATGTTGAACAGTGGTCGGTATCCCGTGATGCCTTCTTCATTAGTGAAGCATGAGAGTAATGAGGAGAATATTTCTTCTGTTTAAGCCTTTGCCAAATGCATCGAATCCTTCCTTCAAGAGCTAAAGGGTCACCTTGAAACGTCTCGGTCATGAAAAAAGGCTTATACTGACAAAAACTACATGGAAGTCTTGTTTGACATGGGTGACAAGGTGCCGATTAGCATTGTAGTGGGAGGGCAGGTTCGGCCCTCTCTCCTCGCTGAAGCGAGGGGTGGTTACGCACCACTCCTCGCCTCAGCGAGGGCTGGCCGACCGCCAGCGCTTTGCTGGCCGCCGGTCAGCTGACTGACCGGCGGCCAGCGGTCGACCGGCGGCCAGCGGTCGACCGGCGGCCAGCGGTCTGACCGGCGGCCAGCGGCCAGCGGTCACTTGGTCGGCCGGCGGCCGACCAAGTGACCGGCCGGCCACCAGCCGACCAGCCACCAGCCGTTGATCTCGACCTCAGCCCAATCGGCGACTGAGGGGCCACAAGGGCCTCGAGGGCAAGGCCTCGTGGCCTTGTGCCTTCACCCCCCCTCGCCCTCGTTGCAAGCAAGCAAGCGAGGACAAGGGATAGGGGGAGCAAGGATGAGAGCAAGGAGCAAGGTGAGCGCACGAGAAAATTCAGCGCGAAACCGCCGATCGTGCCTCGCACGCGACGGTTTTGTGCCGACGTCTCAAAAACAAAACTCGAGTTCGTTTAGGAAAAACAAGGAGTTCTAAAACCGGAAAACTCATGCGAACTCATGAGTTTGAGGTAATACTCCCTCCACCCTAAACAAGGGATTGAGGTAAAATGGGCCTCTGGAGACTTGATTATTCAAATCTCCCTGCGCAGGGTCATTGATGACGATTGCCCCTAGAGTTACGCAGAGGGGAAAACCCCTCGAGCAAACCCTGGACACCATTCTGCGAACTTCGAGGATGACCTAAGTGCACGGGCTGGAGGTTTTAGCCCGTTATAGTGGTTCTCAGAGCCAGATGACCCCTGCGACCAAGGGTTCGACGGAAACAGCGGCTACTTCCTATATGAAACACCGTTAGCAGCTGCAAGCAGCACCAAAAACCCCATAACAGACTACGGCGTCGATTCTAAACTTTTACAAGCACCAAAAAGTGCATTGGAAAGCTCTTGAATAGCTTTACTTCACCCTCCCAGCTCCCTTGAGCTTCTCCTTCACTCCAGAGAGCCGGGTGGATTTTTCTTGGATGGGGTGGGGAGAGCCCACCCCCAAAACCACCAATTTGCCTCCATTTCAAGGTTTCCTCCTCTCTAAAAAAAAAAGAAAAAACTGGGACAATGTTTCTTCCCATGGCTAGGAGTCCTCACGACCTGAGAGTACCCAAGAAAGAGGGAGGCGCCCTTGAAGATTTTTGGCTGCTTCCCCAACGCCGCCAGTTGAAGGACGTTGCCGCCAAGGGGCGCGAGGCACGCAAAAGACTCAAGAGGAGGCCAAGGAAGACAAGAAGACAAAGGGAGGACAAGAGGTTAGAAGAAGGAGTGAATGAATTGCTAGGACTTGCTAGAACTCCTTTCCCATTCTTTGTCCTTGTTATGTGAGAGGCACTCACATTTGTTTTTGTCATTCCCTTGTACTCTAATTTTCTGTTTTCCTAGGTACTAGTCCCTGCCAATCGTTGTAAGTCACGGCGTAGGAAGACTAGTTCCAAAATCTACACCCTTGTGCTGATGTGACGGCCTAGAAAAACTGAAATTAGATTTATAACTGCCTCACCGATCATGAGAGCGAGACTTCGGAGGCGATTCCTCCTCAAAGTTGTGGGGTGATCCTCACAACTGTCTTCACGTGCTAGTTGCACGGGCGACGAGATGGAAAGTGCCGGACCATGGAAGACCAACAAGGGCAAGGGGGTGATGGCTTCACCACTCGTAATCATGGGAGCCGCCGCCATGAGCACGGTTGCCAGAGCAAAGGCAACCGTATCGCTGAAGGTAAGTTGCGCCAACCTCGGCGGCACTGAGAAGTGTGCGGAGATCGGAAAAGTGTTGTACGAGCACGTCGATGCACACATGGGCGATCCCCACGCGACGGACGAAGCGTTAGAGAAGGATCACCCAGAGGGGGATCCCGACAAAGAGCACGACGTTGACAATGGTGAAGGCGACAAGGATTGCGATCATCACCATCGTCGTGTGATGAACTCGAGTCGATTGCTCGAGAAGGCAAGGCGCTCGCCGCATCGCCTAAAGGTGCCAACAGCAGCGAGGTTGTGGAGAGTAGCAAAGGCGCCAGAAGCAGTCACGCGGGAAGTTCCCGCAAGAGTGAGCCAGATGACGTCGCTGCAAAGGCAATTCACGATGACCGCCGCAAGCTTGCGGAGTTTACTGCTGAGGCGGTTGGCTGACTCAAGATCACCATCGACGGTGGAGGTACCGCACCACTCGGAGGAGTGGGGATGGACTCTTCTTCCTACGATGCGACTGCGATGGGACAGCGAAGCACCCACTTGAGCGTCTCACGACAGCCTCCTCCAAAAGGTGGGAATCCTTGGAGGCGTGTACGCAAACCGTACCCTCTTGTAGTTGTTAAAGGTGCACAGACAATGTGAGGCCCTGGAGGGTATCATCGATGCTCTGATGACATCAGAGCTCAAGTTCGGGTTTGCTAACCTTTTGGCCCACTTCGGGCACAACATCACGGACCTCAACTGAGATCGCGAGCTGCAGCGCTTGGCCGCCAACCAGGCAAGCCGCCGATGCAATGACCTTGACAAGGCGTTGTATAGCTTGACCCAGGTGTGGATGCAACAGCAAGGATAGCGTGCCACAGCTACGAATGCCACTACCGATGGCAGCGACAAATTACATACCTCAATGAATTCGGGGCTGGTATTGAACACGTCCTTCCTCCAGAGTGTGGAGATCCTGTGGAAGGGCGTGAAGCTGATTGACTGGTTAAATCGCATGGAGCACGTTCTACGTGTCCACAGGGCTCCACTCAGCCAGTAGGGTGACCTTGCCACGATGTAGCTTGAAGACAAGATATTCAAGTATGTGGTCAAGGAGTGGACTGCGTAGTAGCCGCACCTCAAGTGGCAGCCCATGCCGTGGGAGGCCTTCTATGCGATCATGCGTAAGAAGTACACCCAACGTGAGGAGGCGCAGCTTGCCTTCCACAAAATCAAGGACTTCAGGCAGCTGGGTGGCTCGCTTGAAGCCTACTTGAGCGAGTTCACCACACTTGTGGAGGAAGCCGAAAGCTTCACCGAGGGCGATGGGACTCAGACCTTCAAGTACACGAAGTGCATGCTTTTGGAGTACTTTCGTGACGGTCTTGGCAGGGAGAAGCTGAAGGAGAAGACCACCACGACGGCAACTTGGCAGGCTTGGACAAGCTGGAGGGCGTTGCGATGGTACATGAGTGAGGTGTATTCGGTGAACCCGAAGTACAACTTGGACGCACGGCCGAACGTGCGTACACAACAAGGCCGCGACATGCGCATGGTTGCTGTGGGGGCTGTAGGAGCAGCCGGGTAGCAGGGCGAGGCAAAGGGCAAGCAGCCTGCAAACCCTTCGATCAAGAAAACTGGTGGGTACAAGACCCCAAACCACAAGCGAAGCCGCAACAATGACGAGTTGCAGGTGGTGCATGGGCGTCACAACACAACATTCTACGAAGAACTCTGCCACAACTATATGTAGCCTGGTCACTTTAGGGCTCAGTGCCCTGGGGCTGCTGGGGGTGGACAAGAATCTGCGGAGTTAGCCGCAACAGCAGCACCTTGTAGGGAGAGTGTAGCAGGAGGCCACGGAGAGGGCCATGGATAGGGTCACGGTCGCGGCAATGGGCCTGGCCGTGGTAACGGACAAGGCCGTGGGGCGGGGTTTTCCCACCCTTGAGTGACGTTAGTGGGGACCACTCAGGGGTAAACCGGGATCACGAGTGTGGGTTCATGTTTTCAGATGAGGATGTCAAACAACTTGAGCTTTTGACGAGTTTAAATTTCTTTGTTGTTTTCTCTCCTCTCATTAAACCTCACTTTGCACTTGCTGATTGACATCGTCTACAAAATCTTGCATCTTCGGACGAGATGCATGACCAAACCTGCTTAGTGGTGGCGAGACCGACCACTGTGTAAAAATTGTGTCATACTGTGATTGAAGCAAACACCCTCAAAGCGATGAGTTCAGTCACGTTCGATGTACCTATAGTCGACGATTTCTACCCAGTAAAACTTAAAAATTGGAAGTGCTAGCCAAAGTCACACGTGCCCATAAGATGTGGACTCGATTCATGGGAGGTGTGACGTTCACCGTCTAGATTCCATGTTTATCACAAACTCGGCTTGCCATCGTCGAGCCTGTTCACTCGGAAGATTGGAGGCAACATGACGATGCAGTTTAATGGACACATAGCTGGTGCTCCCGTGAACATACTTGCTGACATTGGAGGAGATGACTCTTTGGTTAGCCTTGGCTTAGCCGGACAGGTTGGCCTGAAGTACGAGCCATTGAATGGCGCATTTGTCATTGGTGACAACCGTACGGTACTCGTGATCAGTACTTGTAAAGTAAAAAATTGTAAGGGTACACCCAGAGTGCCACATTGAAGGTTTTCAACCTTCTTGACCCGTTTAGCGTGGTGCTAGACGATCCTTGGCTCCGTGAAAAAAAGGCTTTAATGTGCTTTGAATCAAAGCGTCTGATTCTCCTAAAAGGACAGTGTCGCTTTACGTTAATTATGAGTACGGAATTGTCGCCGACCCGACTCAAAGTTTATGCCAGCTTGTCTACGATGCAGGTCAAGAGATGTATTCAATAGGATTGTCGTTACTTCTTGGCTCAGTTGTAGAAAGTGGAGAACGACGTGAACGAATACATGCCACAAGAGATTAAATCTCTATTGGCAGAGTTCGTGGATGTATTCTAAGACCTAGCAATTGGGCTTCCACCAGAAAGGCACATGGGCCACACGATTCCGCTGCAACCGGAGGCGACTCCTCCATTCAAACCCATGTATCGCCTTAGTCCAACAGAAAGGCACGAGGCCAAAGGCCTAATCAACGAGTACCTTGCAAAAGGATGGATCAAGCCAAGTAGCTTTCAGTATGGTGCGACGATCCTTTTTGTGCACGAAAAAGACAATGGTTTACGCATGTGCGTGGATTACTAGGCATTGAACAAGCTGATGGTGAAAAATCGATTCTCCTTACCGCGGATTGAGGATCTCTTTGACCAACTCCAAGGGACAAAAGTATTTTCATCCTTGGATTTGTCTCAAGGGTACCATCAAATCCGCATCACGGAAGATGATATACCCAAAACCGCGTTTTGAACGTACATGGGACACTATCAGTTTCGAGTGTTATGGTTTGGGCTTACAAATTTCCCAGCAACCTTCCAAGGAGAAATGAACCGCATGTTTGCCAAGTAACTCGGTCAGTTTGTCTTGCTTTATGTGGACGACATCATGGTTTTCTCCAAATCAATGGAAGAGCACATAGAACATCTGTGCAAAGTCCTCGCAATCCTTTGGGAATAGAAGGTATATGCGAAAGTGAACAAGTACAAGTTTGCACAAGATGAGCTCAAATACCTTAGATACAATGTCGGCAAGGACGGCACCCGTGTCGACCCATGAAAGATCCAGCCCGTTGTAGACTGGCCACGCCCAGGAAATGATGGGCATATTCGTTCGTTCCTCGGCCTTGCAAACTACTTTCGACGGTTTCTGCAAGGACATTCGACCCAAGTAGCATTGTTAACCAGGCTCATGCGAAAACACATGCAATGTGAATTGATATCTGATTGCAAGAACGCTTTCCCAGAGTCAAAAAAGTTCTATCCACAACGCCCGTCCTAGCTCTTCCGGACCCATCGCAACCATGGGAGGTTTGATGTGATGCTTTGGTAGTAGGACTCGGAGCCGTCCTCATGCAGAACGGTCACCCCGTTGCGTATGAGAGATAAAAGCTCATATCCGCTAAAACGGTATACACGACTGGGGATGAAGAGCTCCTTGCGGTAGTACATGCTTTCAAGATGTGGCGTTCCTATCTCAAGGGTACTGAAGGGGATGCAACGGTCATGACCGACCATAACCCATTGGTGTTTTTCCAAACGCAACCAAACCTGTCAAGGCAACAGGCGCGTTGGAACAAATGCCTGAGCTGGTTCTCGTTCACATGGGAATATCGGCCAGGACGCATCTATGTGACCAATCCACGAAGCCGAACACCTATAGAAATGAAAACAACCACTGAGGTCAGTGAGTGCCTTATGGCCATTACGATGACAACCGTGCAAACACCTGAGCCCTCTGTACCTCTGTGGTAACCACCTCAGAGATTATCCACTACATCAATTTTGTCAACAGAATCCGGATGGGATACTATGTGGATTCTTGGTTTCAAGACTCTCAAAATCTAGATAAGTACGGATTGGTGGAGGCCGCAAGAATCTTTTGGCACGGTGAACAAGTTGTTGTGCCAAACTTGGGAGACCTTTGAGCAAAGATTATCTCCCAGTTTCATGTTCCGCCGGTCGCAGGTCATGTGGGACCTTGGAAGACCAGACATGCACTCTTGGACCACTATTGGTGGCCAAAATGGAGTGTTCATGTCCGTAAGTATTGCATGACATGCGACCAATGTCTTTGGAATAAGGCTGGTAGGAAGAAGCTTGCTGAAATCCTCCAACAGCTTCCCATTCCTGGGAATCCATGGGAGTGCGCCAACATGGACTTCATTACAGGTCTTTCCGACATGGCTCATGGCCACCATGCAATACTACAGGCTGTGGATCTTTTGATGAAGATGACACACTTCATTCTTACAACCATTGATGTGAATGCTGAGGAGACCGCTCATCTCTCTTTCAAGGGTTTCTGTTGGTACCACTACTTACCGTTGCGCATTATCTCCGATTGAGATAAAAAATTTGCTAGTAAGCTGTGGCAAAAGATACACGAGTACTTCAGCAGCGAGTCATAAATGTCAACAACGTTTCACTCTCAAACTGACGGGCAAACAGAGTGCATGAACCGCAATCTGGAGCAAATACTCCGCACGTACTTGGACCCTACCATGAATGAATGGGAGGAATTCCTAGCACCGGCAGAGTTTGCGGTGAATAACTCGGTGAACGACTCTACACAGTTCACACCATTTGTGTTGAAGAGTGGTCGACATCCAATGGTGCCCTCTTCATTGGTGAAGAGTGAGAACACAGGAGGACATGTTCCTTCTGCTCAAGTCTTTGTCGAGTGCATAGACTCCTTTTCACAGGAGGCAAAGGGTCACCTTCAAGCTGCTTGTCAACGACAAAAGGCATATGCCGACAAAAATCACCGTGAGGTCTCGTTTGACATCGGTGACAAAGTGCTCCTTAGCATTAGGAATCTTCGGCTGAAGTCGCCAGGGGCACAGAGAATTCTACCACAGTGGATTGGGCCATTTCTCATCGTTGCACACATCAGACCATTGGCATATCGATTGCTGCTTATGCAGAGTATGAAGATACATGATGTGTTTCATGTCAGCTTATTGGCTCCATACACGGTAGAGGGGACCGTTGAGCTACCACCCGTAGTCCTCACTGCCAATGGCCAATACGAGGTTCTCCACCTACTTCAGCATCGAGAGTGTACTCTCTGGTTGCGGTTTGTTAGGGAGTACCTTGTTCATTTGGCCAGGTGTGGACTTGAACATAACTTATGGGAGTCCGAATCTTGTTTTCCCATAGGTGTAGTCAATGAGTATTGTAGCAAGCTGGCAGTTATCACAGATCAACACTTATCAAGGGGGTACCACCTAAATGTGGAAAAAATGAACAACATTCCCGCAGGGCGGCATTCATGGACTGCAACATGGTTGTCGCGCCGACACTCCAACCTAAAAGGGGGAGGTCGCTAGCCGTGCTGACGGACAAGTTGCAGCTTAGGTCCAAGTGCCATGCACGTGTTCACGTTTTGCCGGTGATTGAAATTATTAACTTTCTTTTACAATGTTGATGACTCACTAACTGACAATCCTGCTTGTTGTTCATGAACCAAGACGACTCATAATTAGTGGGGAGGAATGTAGCGGGAGGGCTGGTTCGGCCCTCCCTCCTCGCTGAAGGGAGGGGTGGTTGAGCACCACCCCTCGCCTCAGCAAGGGCTAGTCGACGGCCAGGACCTTGCTGACCGCCGGCCAGCTGGCTGCCGACCGGCTAGATGGCCAACGGTCGGCCAAGTGACCGGCCGGTCACTAGTCGGCCAGCCGCCAGCCGCCGATCGTGGCCTCAGCCCGATGCACGGCTGATGGGCCATGAGGACCTTGAGGGTGAGGCCTCGTGGCCTTGTGCCCTTGTCCTCCCTCGTCCTCCTTGCAAGCGAGAAAGCAAGGACGAGGGATAGGGGGAGCAAGGGTGAGAGCAAGGAGCGATGGGAGCGAAAGAGAAAAGTCAGCGCAAAACCGCTGATCGTGACTCGCACGCCACGATTTTGTGCCGATGTGTAAAAAACAAAATTCGAGTTTGTTTTGGATAAAA
Organism: Penium margaritaceum; assembly: GCA_023375785.1. NCBI lineage: Eukaryota > Viridiplantae > Streptophyta > Zygnematophyceae > Desmidiales > Peniaceae > Penium > Penium margaritaceum. The sequence goes on from SZWC01016936.1 coordinate 27,806, forward strand.
TACAAGTTTCAAAACTGGAGAACTCGTGCAAACTCACGAGTTCGAGGTAATACCCCCTCGTTTTGGACCTCGAATGTGGGGGAACGGGAAAAACGGGAATGGGCCTTTGGAGACTTGAATTATTCAAGTCTCCCTACACAGGGTCGTTGATGGTGATTGCCTCCAGAGTGACACAGAGGGGAAAACTCCTTGAGCGAGCCCTGGACGCCATTCTGCGAACTCTGACGACGACCTGGAGCTGGAGATTCCACCGCTACAAGCATTAGAAACCTTCAATTTAAGTCACTAGGGGTGCTAAAACTCCTAACATAGTAGATTGGACTATTTTTCATTGTTGCATACATCAGGCCATTGGCAAACCGATTGCTGCTTCTTCTGAGCGTGAAGATACACGATGTTTGTTTATGTGAGCATGTTGATCCCATACCACTGCTGGAACCCAAATTCCATTAGAATGGTGGGAACGTCCATGGAAACGGTCAATGAGGTACATGGTCTCACACCAGGTCATGTACCTCATGGCTTTGAAATGAAACAAGGAGGAAAGCCATAACTTAGAAGGTACGTACACCCACTGTGAGCAAGAGTGCAGTTAAAGGGTCTGGAGCATTCATTCTACTGGTATGCACATGGAGCCAAGGAATATAGACACACTCCAATGAATCAAAGAGATGATTGGTGAGTTCTATTATCTCACCACCGTGATAACCATGAAAAGCGTATAGAGATCCTTGACAAGAATTCTCAGCATGGACCAACCAAACATCAAGGATCGGGTTGATGTCAATTCTTTGGCTGGGCGCAAAGACCCATGCTCCACATGAAAAGGATGAGACTTAGAGGCACAGAAGGGAGACCGGTCCAATCTCCGGTAGGCACAGTCAAGGCAGGCAACAGATCAGGGTAAGGTACAAGTGGTGTGGTGAAGGCCACAGTCTGTAAGCAAGGTATGCTAGTGATGGAATCCTTGTGCATGTGCCCAAGGCAACAAAGCAGAAGGTGGACTTGCTCGGGAAATGGCAAGGGAGCTACATGAGCAATTTGGAGCTAACACGAGGCAAAGAGGTGACAGTCAATGTTATAAAATAAAGCTTGGCAGCCTTGTCGCAATGTAAAATGATGTAACCAGAGGGGCAGAGAGCAACGATGCTGAATCCAAGACTAGAAGCAATGTCTTTGCCCTGGTCATCCTGGAACATCGTCAAAAGTTGGCTGAGCTCCAGTGAGGGAACATAAAGCATGCCAGGTCAAAACAAGGCACCATTGCGACCAACAAAACGGACAACACCGACACCCTAGATACGGAGAAGATAACTAGAGCCAATACAAAGTAAATAGTCCCAAGCAGAACCAAAGAAACAAAGGAAGCACAAACTGATTACATGTAGTGGATGGTCCCCACATCCAAGATCCAGAATGTATCAGACATACAGACAGTGGGCAAGGCACCACTGATGGCAACAATACCAACATCGGTGATGGAAGATGTGGCATAATGGCATGCAACAAGGTAGCAAAGGAAGACTATAGAATGACAATGCTCAACCTTCAGATCATCACCAGGCAGAATCCTCAACATGGCCCAGGAGGGCCCTCCTCGGAGACCGTCAAAGGAATGATACACAGGACTGCGTGTCATTGTGGTCACACTCTCACCTCCTTGATAACATAGGTGAAAGAGGTGAGTGAGAGGCTGATCCACCTGATGCTCACCACTGATGGGTGCCGGTGGAGTTGAACTTGAGATGGTGAATCTGGCTAGAAGAAACTGAAATGATGAGGAAGGAGGGTACCACTGAAGGTAAATGTAGGCCAAAGATGAGAGACCGGAGTAGTTGTGTGCTCATCAAGGAGGTGGCCAACCCCAGGGGTAAAGTGGTGGAGGATTGAAGGAGGGAACCCTCACAGTAGGATATTCCTGTGCAGTTGTGGAGGTGGAGGCTGGTAAGGAGGGTGTGCTGGAGGTGAAGGCGTGGGACAAGGAGATGCTAGCTATGTGTGCCCGGTGAGAGCACATTGACAAGGCAAGACATGCATTTTCTGGAGGAGATACGAAATTGCACGTAGATTTCTCATCTAGCCCACAGCTCTAGCAAACTTCATCGCCTGAGACACCAGGAGCTGATGTGTCTTCCTTCCACTTCCCCTTTTCCTTTCCCTGACCAGTGCCTCGACCACGATCCTAGGCTGCCAGGACGGTGCCAGTGGACTCATTGAAGGAAGATGAGGAGGCGGATCATGACCATGAAGAGGCTGGAGTGGGAGCTGAATTGGCAGCAATGAGGGGAGCAATATCACATGTTGTAGAATGATGAAGACACTTGTTTTTCAGTCCTCCACCCTTTTGTTCCAGTCCACCAAGCAGCCGGAAGATGAATGTGAATTCTAGCATTTCGCCAACCCCTGGGGGAAATTTTGGAGGGACATGCATGGAGGCACTATACTCCAGCTCTTCAGCCATAATCTCTTGGTCGAGTCCAAAGAGCTCCAGGATCAACCTGTTGACCACTCTGAGGATTTCAGACAGTGAGCCGGGCATTGCCTTCCCGAGCCCATGCAGAAGCTTGAGATTGCATGCCTAGTTTGCATCTACCGGTGGATCAGCGTGCATTAGAAGAGTGTTAAACTGGATGGTGAGAGCTCTCTGGATGCCTGGCCGGTGATGGTAGAATGATTGCACAGTATGGTTCATGCACAGATGGGATTTTCAGGAGTGTGTGTCACAAGGTTGGTGTTGTAGATGCAAACCACATGACTAAGAATCTCAGGTGCGACACTGAGATCGTGCTAATGGCACGTGCAGACTAAAGCCATAGGGGGGAATGCAGGATACGTGTTGGGATCAGCAGTAAAAGAGTATTCCCACAGTTGCTCCCCCTGAGCCCATGCATTGAAGCGCACCTCCTAGGAGGAGATCGCTAGACTGAAGGCAAGGAGATACGACTGGGTATGGAAGTTATGCTGGTGGGGAACAAAAAATGCAGCGGAGGCAAAGTAAGCAATAGATACAGGTTGGATAATAGCAGCAAACAGGGAAGAGGAGGTGGTGCCAGTAGTGGATGCAGCAAGCAAGCAGGACAGCAAGCAGGATTAGCAGTGACCTTATCTACAGACTTGATGCCATTTTTCTCCTCCATCCGGAGGCGCTTGTGCCTCACGACCGGGACACAGCTCACGTTGCAGCTTGGTGATGACAGAATTGTTGTCACCAGGGATGGTGAAGACTAACTACCCTTTAATAAAGATCCAGCAGAGTGCCCCAAGACACTTTTCTTCTGTGCTATAGAATAGCCTAGTCCCAGGAAATCACACAGGACACAACAGGAGAAGGTGTGATGCAAGCAACACAGTGCAATACACAGACAAGCATGGAAGAGCCTCACTATTGCGGAGGGAAAAGATATGAACAAAGAAATTCCAAAGATGGTGCAACAGTAGCGGCTTTTGAAACAGCAATAATTGAGGCAGTGGATGCTGTAGGGATGATGAGGGTGAGAATACTCGTGACAGTGGCAGCTCCCAGGGTTGAAATTTCTGCTGCTACTGAGATGAAGTCAGCAATGAAAGTAGCATGAACTGAATGAGTCACTGTTGTTGATGCGGTGAATGTTTTGACGGAGGATGCATTAGTGGTGGTGGCTGAAGCAGTGAATGCCGTTGCCGACGGGACCGCTGCTGCAGCTGCAGCAAGCTATGTTACAATGTTTGCGGTAGCTTCCATGACAGGACAAGAACAACTGCAGCTTCTGTGTAAGCCTCTGTTGTACGACAGGCTGAAGTAGAAGCTGGAAAATGTGCTGCTCTAGGCGCTGCTGAAAAGGTTGCTGCTGCAGAGGCGATGCATGTGAATGTGTTTGCAAGAACAAGTGCCACGGATGCACCCTCTCAGGTCAAGTTTGGTCAACCTGTGCTGCTGTAGCTGTCAGATTTTCTGCAAGACCTGGTTGATAGCTCCCTCCCTGGCTATTCAGGCGTACGTTTCTTACTGGTTCAGGACATGCTTTGGCGGTGGCAGCATTGGCGAGACAAGATCTGGAGCAGCTACCGACCTGCTTTCTGGAGAGTAATGCCAACATTCTTGATGGAGCGACACTTGCTCCTTATAATAGGTGCCATTGGGATCTGCTCTGGAAAGCTCCAATTGCACCAGCCTGTCAGACTGTGCTGCCGCAGAAGTGGCAATACTGCATTGGTTACATCTGCTGCTGCTGCTCGTAGCAGCTGTGGTGCTGCAGCAAAGAGATGCCGCAACTGCTCCTGCTACTTGTGCCAAGACGGCAGTTTGGAGAGCTGACATTGCTGCTACGCTGGTGGTAGATCAGGAAACCACTGCCTTGCCATCATCAGCAGCTATGCTGCATGGTGTAGTATGAAGAAATCTGGCGTATTTTCTGTAGATGTGATGGAAGCTAAGATTCCCTCACATGATGCTCTAGGTCAATGCTGCATCAGCATGCCTGTTGCCACTAAGGGCAATGTGCAGGGTGAAGGCACATGTTCTGTAGCTGTGGTGTTCTAGTCCGCTGCCACATCAGTAAATACTTTGCCACAGCAAAGCGCCTGAAAATGAGGTACAAGTCAAAAGTGATATGCACTCATCGGGTGGCGCTTCCAGACCTCACTGAGTGCAGGAAAACCGGCGGGAAACTGGTTTTAAGAAAATCATCGTGCATCGAGCAGTTCTTTTGGTTCAAATGTTTTTCAGAAGCACACATTGCAAATGCCAGAGAATTTTGGGGTAGGTATCAAAAGGCAAATGATCGCTGGCCGTCTTGCGTGCACATTTCTTCCCTAAACATTTGCATGTGTCCAAGGTGAGGCCTTTCAAACATTTCCAACTGTGTAACAGGGTTTTCAGTCTAAATGTCTTCCTACCAGCCTTTTGCATCAGGCAAAGGAATGGGCCAGGCAAAAATGAAATTGAAGTGTTCTCTTTGCCAATGTGGTATGGCAGGCATTCAGATGATGACTACCATTGCAGATTGACGGGCCGAGTTTGTACAAAGTTTGCCGCTGGATGGGAAACCATATATTTTGGGAGGGACTTTGCATTTCTGGTGAACTGTGCTCCATGCATCAATCTGCAATGGTAGTCATCACATTTTTTAAAAATTAATGACTCCAGCTTCCAACCACACATGTATTCCTTGTCAACACTTCAGCAACCAACCATGGCTGCTCTCACTGCCGTGTTCCTTAGCCAGTCTGAGGCTCTTTCCGGTCCGGCCAGCAAGTGTAATACCCACGAGACTATGAGGAAGACCAAGGTCGCGGTGGACAGCTCCTTCTTTGGCCATGACCTCCCTAAGTTTCTGGTCCCTTATTCCAGCAAGACCCCCTCCTACCTGATTGATAAGTTCCCCTTCGACCATGGCTGAGACACCGCCGGTCTGTCCTTGAACCCCAAGATTTTTTTTGAAGAAGAGGGAGCTGGAGGTGAAACACGCCCGCTGGGCCATGCTCGGTGCCCTGGGCTGCATCTTACCCATGCTGCTCACCAAGAATGGCCTGGAGTTTGGTGAGGCTGGTTTTGGCGTGGTTCAAGGCCGACACTCAGATCTTCTCTGAAGGTTCCCGTGACTACCTCGGCAACCCCAGCCTTATCCACGCCAAGCCCATATTGGCCCTCTGGGCTTCCCAGGTCATCCTCACGGGGATTGGTGATGGCTACCGCGTTGCTGGCAGCCTCTCGGTGAGTTCAAGGAATCCCTGTACCCCGGCGGTGGCTTCGAACCCCTGGGTCTGGCGGATGACCCCAACACCGCCCTTGAGCTGAAGAACAAAGAGATCATTAATGGCCACCTTGCCATGTTATCCATGTCTGGCTTCTTTATCCAGGCCACTGTGACGAGCAAGGCCCCCCTAGAGACCTTGTCTAACCACTTGGCTGACCCCAGAACTGACAACACCTGGGTCCATGTCACCCTGTTTGTCACCGGTGCTTAGATGCTGTGTTGGGAATCCATGAGTTTTATGATGAAGGACTACCTTCCATTGATTTTCTTTTCCCAATCGATGTTACTGTATCCACTAAGAACAGAGTAACCTACTTCCATGACATCCACGGAAGCATGCTGCTACTTGTGTCAAATCTACCGATGTATCTGACTTATGAATTTGGTTTCAAGTCCAGATTCTAGAACATTATGAGGAATGATGATGAGAGGGCCAAAGTCTGTTGAGTGTTGAATCCTAATGCGGGGCCCGCAGCAAGGTTGCAAGTTCGACTGCGCCTGAAGCACATCGAGTGTGGCACATTAACTAGGCGATGATGAAGATGCTGAGAATAGATCGCGCGTGATGTTAAGGAGGAGGGTGACGGTGAAAGGGAGAAGGACCCAAAGCAAAGAAGGGTGGGAATTCTGACTTGATGCATTCACCACTACAGCAAGACAAGCGTGATGGCTGCAGGGACGGCAGGCCCTATTGGCCCAGACCATGGGACCATGCGGAAGTACGACCCCTCCTCTTGCATAGCAGCCTTTTTCATCATGCTCTGATATGTTTAGATCAGCATGAGGGAGTGAGGGAAGCACAAGAAGTGTGAAAGTACAACAAACACCCATAGTCTCAATATGACACCATGGAAGGGGTGGAGAAGGGAGTTTTTGGCAGAGTTAATGTGAGAGACAGAGGGACACAGGACTTGGCCACTCCACCATGGTTGAGCAAGAAATAGGCTCGCATGCGGCCACCAAGATGTTTGGCACACGTGAAATGACCACAATCTAAGTGGATGGTAAATTGAGCTGCCAGACAAGATCCGGCAGCATTCAGCCGAGGAGTTCAACCCCCAGTCTATGTCCCATGTCCTCACACAAGAATCCATGAAAATTCAGTGCGCAACAGCAGCAAAAACTGCCGCACAGTATGAGCGAGCATGAGAAGCATGTGGATGAATTGAGCACACAATGCCTCCCATCATCACTCTTCAGCTGCTCAACCCACAGCACCATCTCCACTGAGCGTAGTCACAACTCTCTGTGCCTCCACTCAGTATCGTGTCACTCTTCTTTCTTTTCTTGTGTGACACACAATGAAGCAGAGAAGAGTGACACGATACTGAAATTCTTGGCAGACCATAAATTGTGGGTAGAGTTCACATATTCTAATAGTGCTAAGAAGCCAACATGGCATAATCAATTTCCGTGCCCAAGTAAAGATGAGATTGAAGCAACATGTATCCTTTCTGATGGTACTACCTAACTTGGTCTGTAGCATGGGGACAAGAAAAAAAGCAGTCCACATGCAGGCTGTGGCTGACATTGGTCGTGGAATCTCACACTGTTAGGAAGAAGGAGCCACAAAACAGTGAGGAGAGCATCCAAGGACAAACTAGAGGAGATCACCAAGGTTTTCAGACAAAGGAGTTTAGGGGTATGTGTTGGAAGCATCATGAGAGCAGCACAAGAACTGAAAGGCACACTGGGATGTGGAAAAAGGCCAAGCATGAGACGTAGGAGATGAGGTGCGATTACAGTTTAGGGTTTAGGGTTTAGGGTTTAGGGTTTAGGCACATGCATGTGACGAGGGTCAAGGAAGGAGACCTTGTTTTTCTACAATGTCTCAGAAGTACTGAGCTTCAAGTTGCTCACTTGGGATTTCAGTCATCCTTCAGGGTATACAATGTGATAGAGGCTTTCCATTGATTTCTTTGGTCAATGATGCAGAGCCAAGGTAATCATGAACGTGAATGATATATGGAAGTTCTTTAAGCAGGGTGATTGAATTTAGAATGGATTCAAACTTGTCGCTTAGGATTTGAAATTGGCAGATACGCGTGCACACACACACACACACACACACACACACACACACACACAGACACACACAG
>SZWC01016936.1:41969-53040 GCA_023375785.1 Penium margaritaceum
AGAGAGAGAGAGAGAGAGAGAGAGAGAGAGAGAGAGGGAGAGAGAGAGAGAAGGGGGGGGGGTGAGGGAATCAGAGGAAGGGTGGGGGGAAGATAAGGTGGTGAAGATACTCACAGTGAGGTGAGATGGTCCAGTTCGTTGATCGTAGCCATTGGTGAGACTGAGAATGATGTCAACGTCAGTCGCCTGCAGCATGGAAAGAGCACACTCAAAGCACAAGGGTTCGTTGCAATGTGGTGCTTTAAAATTGGCAGAAGGTGACTTATTCATGCAGCTCGCATGGGCATTGAATGCCCAATGAATGCCCTCTCAACTGTAGACTGCATGGGAAGGGGTGACACTTGGACATCGTCAAGATCCTTAGAACAGAGAATCCAGACTCTGATGCCAGTTGGAGATAGATGTATCTCTTGATGAAGTGAGAGCCCTTGCTCAAAACGGAGGGATCCAGCATTAGGAAGACAAAACCGTGTGAACTTGTCAACTTCAATTGCGTGGTGGCCTCACCCAATATGAGGAGGCACTCTTAGCACTCACAAGTCAGTGAGGTTGCGAAGGTCCTTGACACGGGGGCTCAAGCGGCCGGTGAGCAAAGGCCCTGCAAGGCCACTGCACACATAGTGAAATAGAGTAGTGGTGCGTGTTAGAAGCACACATGGGTCCCATGCACGCCAAACATGCAAAACCGTGGATCAGGGGACTGAACGGGGCTGCTACGGACAGCAAAGTAAGGCAATCAGCATGGCAGAGGAGAAGTGACTCGGAGCATGTGTTCTTCTGGTTCAGGAGTTGGACGACAATCAGACAACCGTGGAACAAAATTCTGTGGAAAACCTGCGCCTACACATGCCGTGGAACACAGGCTTGGGTGCAAATCTGGTCGGAAGAACATTCGCCATGAAAGAAGTCTGGGGGTTTACTAACAGGCGCTCAACGGTCTTGCCGGTAGGAGTGGTCTTGCAGACAACGCTGATGATGCCAAACCATTCGCATGGGTCAGGGTGAATCCACCCGGCCGATGGCGGTGGCGTTTCTGGAGCTGCCGCAGCAGCCGCTATCGCTGCCGCTTTCGCTGCTTCTGATCCCTCCGGTGCCTCCTCCACCGTCGAATCCCCACCTTCTGTTCCATCTGCAGATGCCCCTACCTCCGCTGCTGCTGCGTCTGCCTCTGCTGACGATGATGTTGTCTCCCCAGGCTCTGCTACTGACTGTCCCTGATCCTCCGATGGTGGCTGTGAGGCGAACTCAGTCGGAGGAGGCAACCCCGTACCAGTCACAGTATTCTGCTGCTCTATGGATGCCCACACGGCCTCGTCTGACCCGTCCGGCACCTTCTTCACGACCTCGCCAGGCCCGCCTGCCGGCATCTGCCTGTACAGGAAAGCGTCCTCGCGGATGGCCAACAGCGCAGTGTCTGCAAGGCGGCAGAATAGAAGTTGTGCCGAAAAGATAGGCACGAATCTCAGAGATGGAGAGCAGCTCATGAGTCACAAGAACAAAGTGGCGGACGACGAGGGGGAAAATATTATGGGATCAACTGAGGTGAGGGGGAGCAGGAGGGCAGAAGACTGGTGATGATGCCTCAGATTCGGAGCTCCTCCTTCTTAGTCTCAAAGAGGCATTGAAATTTACTAGAGCGGAAAGCATGGAGATATCCTGCAACGGAGGGCATTCAGAGGGATGACCTAGATCCTGTAGGGCAGGATCCTGTTAGGCCCATGCCTGCCTGATATAGAGCTCCTATCACATTCCACTTCAGACTGGGCGGGCGTGGGAAGGGAGAGGAGGGGCGGGGTGAGAGGGGGAGGAAGGGATAGGTGGGCGCGTGGTTGAGGGTCAGGGCTTTCCTCACATTCAATGTCAGAGAGGGCAGTCACAGGTGCCTTAGACGAAACCGACGCGGCTGAGACACCTCCGACCGCCAGAGCCAGGACGAGCAGGACACCAGGTAGTCCGTTCAGAAGTGCCCCGCTCGCTCTTACTGCAGTTGCGGCCATGATTTCACTTCTTCCTAACGGTGATGCAGCAGAGCAAGAAGGGATGCTACTGGGTGCAGGTCCTGTCCTGCAGCCTCCACCTGCACGTGGACGTGGAACTGAGGCAGATCTTGCTAGTGGAAATCTGCTGCTACTGCCTCTGATACTCCTGCTGCTTGTGATACGAGACCCGCAACCCCTTCACCTCCACACACAAACAATGCCAGAATCGTCGATACCCTCTTTGTTATCCTTCGCGGTCTTTACAAGCAGTGAACAAGAGGTTATTCAATCCGTCTTCGACCGCTGCCTAGAGTCTCAGTCAGTTTTCTTGCCGTTAGAAACAACGGCTGGGCCGGATGTCCCTCAACTGCTAGGTAGAAAGAGGCCATAGGCTGGGCATCTTTGGGCGGCTGTTCGTGGCTGTCAAGATGCCGCCGTTGGCGGCATGCATGAAATGAGATGCAATTTCCTCGTTGGAAACACGCTATGACGTGAATGCCGGTGGCACCATGCCACACTATGCGTAGGCATTCACACATGGGGTATGTGTGTGTGTGCGTCCTGAAGAGCCACGCTGTGTAGCGCATGGAGGCTTAATCTCTGGGGAACTCAACGCGATGATCTTTTCTTAGGGACATTGCGCTTTGAGGCACTTCCTCACAGATCGGGGAGCGACTCCATTGGAGTCGCACCGGTGCGTGCTGCCCATATCCGGTTGACGACAACCGACGGCTGCAACTTCTCAAAACGATGCGCTGCGAGCTGCGATAAAGCGGCGCGGTTACGCAACCGCCGGCCGCGCTTCGGTTGTCCCGAAGGAGATGGGGAATGCTGTCATGGAGATACTCAGCGCGTCCTCGTCCGCCATGGTGAATGGTGTCTCGTTGTCCATTTGCTCCGGCTCACGTAGCACGCGGACAGCCGTCGGAAAGTTTTGGAGCCGGGATGTTACGTTGGTAGAACTCCAGCGACTCGTGCAGTTACACATAACGGCCGAGAAGGAAATGACGAGCAAGCCGGATCTAGCATTAGTTTTCGCGCGGGAGGAAAACATGAAAAATGTTCAAATCTGCCACATTTGGCCGTTGTTAGAAACTAGAAAACCCAGAACATATGTCTGAAGTAGAATGTGCCCCTCTTACCCCCCCGATTTCTTATGCTCAACGGAGCGTTGATGGTGAACAGGTAGAAGTTGCAAGGCAGAAAGAATTTAGAATTTGGAAAACTTTAGCAATGTACAATCAGTAGGAAGTGTACTTAGATGACAAGTTTCGAAATGAGCAAACATATACATACAAGTGTCGCGTTACGAATGAGGCATAGTCGTGGTTTTTGACCGAAGCGTGTGGATTTGAGAAGGTCCACCGAGAAGTCTGGGGGCTTCGAGAATCGACTGTGAAGATGCGAGATGCATCTTTACACATCTACATTCATCTTGATGCATCGAGACGTCGACCCAAAGGTCATGGCACTTCCGTCGTAGATCCGTGAGAGTGGTCCAAGTTGTTAAAAGGTTAAGAAAGTTTCATTGAGAGCGAGGGCAGTTGGCCGGTTCACCCTCTACTTTTGAAGTGAACATCGAGGTCTCGCGCCGCTATAGGCTGCTTGTGTAGTAATAGAAACATTAGGGACTCGTGTACATCTGGTGTGTAAAATTTCCCCCCCTTTTAGCCGCGAGATCTTGGCACGCATACATATGTGACCCAGTGATGGGGATAGTAGCCGTTGATGGGGTGATTGACGTCTTAGAGGCTTTCATAGGGGTCCTAGTTGTTATACGCTGCGTCGTAGCCGTGCCACTTGACAAGATATTCCGTTTTTCCTCCATATTGTTGATGGCCATGGATGTCCTAAATCTTGTGTCCTTGTCTACTTCAACGGGAACAGGGGGAGGGACATCCCTGCCAGGGAAGCTCTCTCCCGGGTCTCGATACTGCTTGAGTCTGCTGATATGGAACATCAGATGAACTTGCATAGTGTCAGGGGATTTGAGTCGTGCAACCACAGGGGTTTGCATGTGCTCGATCTCAAATAGTCCAAACCATCGAGGCTTGAACTTCGAATAGTCGGCTCCACGAAGTTTGATGTTGGCCGCACGTAGGAGGACTTTGTCGCCGGCAGCAAAAACATCTTTGCTACGATGTCCGTCAGCTGCTCGTTTCATCACTGTTTATGTCTTCGCGAGGGTCTGTCGTGTTTCTTTCCAGGTGGTGGTGAAGTCGCGGCGTTGGACATCAACCGCAGGAATATTGCTTTGTCTGTGTAGTCCGTTTGGTGAGGCGAGATGCTTGCCATACACCACTTTTAACGGAGTTTATCACGTGGTGGTGGAAAGTGTCGAATTATATGCAATTTCAGCGGTCGGGAGTTTTTGTGTCTAATCCGTCCCGTGACGTTTGCATAGTGTTCAGAAAAGTTGTTTGAGCATTTTTGTGGTCCGCTTGGTTTGGCCGTCTTTTTGAGGATGAAACACCGTTGAAAATTGAATTCGACTGCCGTAGCGAGTCATTAGTTTGCGCCAAAAACAACTGGTGAATCGACTGTCTCTGATGCTCGTGATGGTTCTTCGCACGCCGTGTAGCCACACAATGTTGTTTCAAAACAATCGTGCTGTTCCCTCGAGGTTGACGGTGGTTGTTGTCGAGATGAAGTGGGAAATCTTGGAAAAACCTGTCAACTACCACGAGGATTACCTCATATCCCTCTCCAAAGTGTCCACTTGGACCGGTGTCGTGGCATTCTTTGAGCAGCATACGGTGAAGTTTGTCAGTTGGGGAAACTCGAACATTGTCATACATCTCGAACATTGGTCGGCGTTGGCCATCAACGACTGCTGCCACTGTTTTCGGATCCATGGTGATCCGTCCGCCGTTGATCGATCAGCGACCAAAGTCACACTTTCTGAGTTTTCTAAAGAATTTCTCTCTTTGTAAAACTTCAAGAAGTTTTCGAAGATGTCTATCGTGCTCCTCTGGGGTGCGGATGTATAATGGGATGTCGTCGAGGTATACAAAAAAATCATCAAGGTGTGGGGAAAAAATTGTTCATGGCCTCCATGAACATCGTTGGGGTATTTGTAAGGCCAAAGGAATCACCGTGAACTTGAAATGCTCGTAGCGAGTTTGGAACGCCATCTTCTCAATGTCGGTGTTTACCACGCGAATCTGGTGGTAATCGCTGTGTTAGTCGATTTTGGTGAAAATTTGAGCTCCTCGCAGTTGGACAAAGGTTTTGTTGGCTAAAGGAAGAGGGTAGCGGGTCTTGATGGTAGCGTCATTCAACGCTAATAGTCCACACACATATGCATCTCACCAATTTTCTTTTTGACGAACAGTACTGGTGCGACCTATGGTGGGTGGATGAACATCTGACCAAGCATCTCGTCCAGCTGCTTTTTCAGCTCGGTCAACTCGTGATCGCTCATCCGATATGCCTCTCGGGCTGTGGGTTAGCTCCCGGCTTCAGTTCGATGCAAAGGTCGATGTCCTGTTGAGGTGGTAGGGTTTTCGGGAATTCATCGGGTAAGACATTTGCAAAATCTTGGATGAGTGGTGAGAACTCTTTGAGTACCATCGCGAACTTTGTTGATGCCGGTAAGGCCAATGAGGTCAACAAGTGAGCTGCTGCTATTTTTGCTTCCTCCATTGGCTCAAGATGGGTGAGCCATGCACGAGCTCCTTGTCATATGTAATGCTTGGCCACGTTGAGATGTATTGCCTACATAGTCCGTTGCTTTTTCACTACCACGGTTTCCTCCACTGCTTCGACCTCTGCTGCTTCAGCTATCGTCTCCCGCCCCACACACGGAAGTTGTCATTTGGTGTCGTTGATTTCCACGTAGACGTCGCCACTGTTCCAGTCGACCAACCATAGTGTTCAAGTGGGTCTAAGAAATGTCATCCAAGAATGAGTTTTTGGTCACTCATTGGACAAGACCTCTAAACTGTTATAGCCCGTTGACCTCCCACTTGTAATTGTAGCGGTTCTCCGTATTTGCAATCTGTCGTCAATGGTTTTTCCTTCAAACACCCCTCGTTCGTTCTACAAACCCAGCTTGTGAACCATGTCGTTGCTTACAAAACTGTAAAAAGCTCCTCCATGTACTAGTGCTTAACTGTTCTACGACTTTTACATCCTCGAGGTTGAACTCTTAACGGTATCGCCGGTTGGTTGTCCTCGTATCCTTCGTCAAACTTTGCGATCCCAGAAACCCTATGGAGTGTTGTAGGCCATTCAGATGGGCAATCGTTCTACGCAGATCGCTCATGGACAAGAGTCGCGCCTTTCACTCAAATACATGTGCTAGATGACCTATGCTGTAACAGGCTCATGTATTGGAAAATCCTGGGAATATTCCATACAATGTAAGACCATGCAATAGGAAATGTTCATCTGGTTCATAAACATCATCACATGACATGTTTAGACATGGAACATGGCACCAACACCGACCACCATGTAACTTTTCCAGCAAAGGGCTCCATTAAATATGGTTGCTCAGCCAACCCAAGTGAATCGGCTGTGATAGCCACATGTGGACCTGACCACATGCAAAACTTCCCTTAGGTTTCCTTGGTTGAAACACTGGTGGAGGATGAGATTAAGTTTGATTGACCATGCCCCTTGGGGTACCAACCTCGAATAAGCCCCACAAAGAGCTCTCCTTCGGGAATGGTGGTACATTGGTCCAGCCAGTCAGATACTGTCTTTGGCACTTCTTGCAAGAACGCTCTCTAGCAAAAGGAGGAGGACGCATCACTGCAATCCAAAAGCTAAAAAACAAAGCATTCTCTTTGATATGCAGCATGAAACCCCATGCTAAAGCATGGAAGATGTTGTTCTTGTTTCAACATAAGATGGGCGACGTCTAACCAAGTTGGTGCACAAAGTTTCACCAAACCTTCAAGCACCACATCCACATGTGTAAGGACCCTCATTTGGAGCCTTGTGATGGAAAATCTTGATTCGGCATACAAATGACACCTGCACAAGAATCCTTGTCATAGAAGGAAAGATGAGCATGTAATATGGATTCATGCAGTAGAAAACACAATGCACCAGCATAACATGTCTCACACATCTTCCTGTGGATGCAAGCATCATCTTGACATTTCTTTTGCTCTTTATGCTTTCAATACGTGGTTGGTTTGAGGAGTGAATATATTTCCCACGTAAATCGAGGATAGTTTGTAGCTAAAGGGGGAGGTATGTAACATAGTGATCTAGTCGTGGTACAAAATAGGTCTCTATCTCTTGGAACCAACCATTCAAAAATCAACTGGGTATTTCTACACCCAAACAGGTAATCTACACAAGTCGGGTATTATTCCAAACATAAATATCTGCCAGCACAGGATTTCCTTTTCCACTGATTGGTTGGTAGCTAGCTGTAAGAGGTTCGACAGACCAGGTCAATCTGATGACATCAGCATAGTAGGAACATATCCTACACTATCCTGTCCTATGACAATGTTTTGGTTGGTAGGTCAAGCTCCGGCATGCACCCCATGAGATTTTGCCTGCCGGTTGTGCCGTTGAGGCAAACCATTTCATTCCAAGGGCTTCTATCTACTTTTCTACCCATCTGCGCCGTCATTTTGTTACATCCACTTCCTGAAACATTCTAAGAAAGCCAGATTATAGCCATGGACACAATCAATGGATGGAATTCATCAAGACCAACGCTGACTACAACATCCAGCATTGGCCTGTAAAAAACAGATCAAGCACATGATGTAAGTCAATGATCAGAATTAATACGCCATAGACTGAGCAAGTCCCGTACATTGAGTGACTGTTTGGATGGAAACACACGCAGTTTGGCAGATACAATAATGTAAAGTTCTGCCCAACACTCCATATCGGAAACAAAGTGTCACTCGCTAGGTCGCTGTATCATCAGATTCAACCTGAATTTCTAAATTTCTACAATTTATGTGACGTGCAAAAATGGCATAAGTCAATTTGAACCGAACCCCGGGGTAGAATGAACTATGACTGGTGCCTAAGGAGTCATGGTCAGATACCTCTATGGACTTCATGATGGGTTTGCTTGAAAAATTGAAGGCGTTTTGTGCCATTCTCATGCTGTTGAAATGTTTTTCAAACCTGTCATGTTTTATCACAACAATGACAACCGTCACCGCCAAGGAAACAGCACAAATCAAATGCACGGTTTCCTTCCTCCTTTTCTTTTTAACTCGGCAGGAGGTGAAGGACAAGGGAATAGATGGTTTACGAGTGGATCGGGGTGGGAACTAATGGCTAAATAATGCATTCAGATCTAGCTTTCAATGGCCTTCCATCCTCAGGATGGCGGGCAGAATAAGCAAACAAATAAGAAAGTTGAGCAATTGATCCAAACTCTGTGCAAGCCACATGGCCCACACTGGGCAGTCAAGCTGCCGACTGTCGACCTGACATACAACTACATGATCTTTGTGACCACAGGATGGATTCCAACAGAATCCTTGCAACACCCGCATAACTGCAGATTTTGAGTAACATGCCCACTGTAGATATTCAAAGGCAAGAATCCTATAGCATACATGGGGAAAAACGATACATCCTTGCAAAGACCCAATCAGCACTGATCAAGGAGCCAGAAGACATCAAACAGACACTACATTCAGCACCAGTCATTTGGCCCTGCTCATTTTAGGAAATGTAGACCTATGAGGGAAGGATTGTGCAAAACTTAAACCAAAGTGGTTGGGTCCATAAGCCATGAAAGGGATGTAAAAAGCCGCCTTCTTTGGGCTTCACTCAGCCGAAAGCATGTTCATCTACCCATTTTCCCAAGTAAGCTGACTCAAGCTGTATTGGGATCCTAACAAGAAATTCCATTGCAAGGAGGTGTCCTTGACTCCCCTTCCTATAGTTGAGTAGAGTTAAAATCATGTAACAAAAATCATCCTTGGACAATGAAGATGAGAAAATGCAAGGTGGATCTCGTCAACTGGCAGGGCTATGTCACACTGCATTACAAGAACTAGGCTGGCACCAGCCTGAGTCGCATGAAATGCTACTAGGAAGTTGCAACTAAAAGGGTACGGAGTGTTACGTCCTAGATGTACGTACTTTCCTAAACCTTACAAGTCGTTATCTTGTTCCTGAAAGTCATGGCACATGACATTGCAAACTGTTGAACTTTGTTCTGATCGGTCAATGGAAGTCTGGCCAACAGTTTCAATGTGGAAGTTTTTCTTCTGTTCCAAACGATTCTGACAACTTCAACCACTTTCTAGAAGGTCCCACAGAGATAATGCAAGCTATGTCAATATCTAAATGTTTTTTAGTTGACCTCTTGACGATGCCAAGAAATTGGTAGAGAAGCATCTCAATGTTCTCAAAAGCCTTCAAATTGTTGGCTGATTCTCTTAAATCAGCAACTTTCAACGTGTATCTGCACACGTCAATTGACTCAAGTTTCTAAGATCTCAAGTTTGACTCATTCATTCTTCTGCACTTGTATGCATGAGAGGAACAATGCATTCCCTCTGATGACAACCAAAAGACACTTGCCCCTGAGGCACACTTTATTCTATTTAAAAAGTGCTCAAGTTTCCCAGTTTCCCAAATTGTGTTATGCTCCACAGCTTCTACCTGTTCACCTTCAGCATTACTCTATGTATGAAACTTTAGTCCATGGATGCTCAGTGCAAGTGGCACTTGCAAAGTTGTCCAGAGAGGTTGCTTCGAAAAACTTCCACCAAGAAGTCAAGAGTTTTGCTATTGCAGAGGCGCTTCTTTATGAAGTGCAACTTCCACCAAGAATCTGAACAAGAATTATAAAACTTCTTACACTGCTTGTGATACTTCTATCCTCCAAGCAGGAAAGTGGTTTAAAATGTAACATCCTTTGCAATGGAACACCAAGAGTCGGGCAGTTGGCCAAAATGTCCTTCATGTGGTGGCATAAGAATATGGAAGTCATAGCGTGATGGCCATAAAAACTTAAACATTACACCCACTTGTAGATTTCAGCATCTTGTACGTCTAGGACGTACACCCCTCCTTCAGCTGAAAGGCTTCTTTATGTTTCAAGAGGTGAGCTGGGGTCAGCAACAATACATGGGGAAATGAGTGAACGGGCATGGTTTCAGTAGGTGTAGCTTTGAAACGACAGGTTTCCTCATTTCCTTTATGGCAAACGGAGGCTTCAGATTTGCACAGTCCTTTCTGTGGTACTTGATGTTCACGGAGCAGAGTACGATGCAGTCACCAACGTTGAACTCGGTGTTCATCTGATGCTTTCCAAGTGCTTGTTTCATTGTTGCTTGTACCTTCGCAAGAATCTGGATTTTCTCCCCTTGTATGTTGTGGGAGTCTTGATCTTGAATGCCCAGAGAGGGTATGTTTCTTGAAATGCACAAAAATTCTGGAGCTACGGGTATTTGGCTGTAAATCACCTCAAACAACCTACTGCAGGTGGCTGCTGAAGTTGCGGAGTTGTGGGCAATCTCAAAATCACTAGCTTGACTACCCAATCAGTGTCATGTGGCTGGCTATCTCTTTACACCCTCCCATAAAAAAGGAGAGTGCACATAAGAAAACATGGACAACATATGTAGGAGCACATCATGGTAGACCACCAAAAAATAAGGAAGAGGTGACACCATAGCATGTGAGCCAGAGTATTTCTTGTGCGTGCCACGTTCCACTAATCTTTTGTCAACCACTCTCCCACCAACCCAATTCTAAAACACTGGTTGGCCCATTTTGCCTCGCCTAGCACCAATTCTGGGTGAAGGAACTAGCTCTGACTGTATCTTGATCATAGTGCATCACAGTGGGTCACTTTGTCTTCTGCAAACAGAGGGGATACTACCACAGGCACTTCTTTTCCCTGGCTGAACAAGTAAATCTTTCCCCAAGGGCGTAAACCTTGATTATGGCTGTCTTACCACACAAATGATTTGTACCTATTCCCCTTGCATGAAACCAGAGAGAAAGGAGAAGGTTCACATGGCTTGAACCATGTGGAATATCCTAGGAATTAGTTCCACTTATGTCAACACGCATGTACACACACACACACACACACACACACACACACACACACACACACACACACACACACACACACACAC
>SZWC01016937.1:32204-56978 GCA_023375785.1 Penium margaritaceum
GTCCAAGAGACTTCAAGGAAGGACCAGTCCATGATTATTAGCCGTGCAGGCCGTGCGAGACATAATTCTCTTGTGTGACAAGGTGACTGCCGCTCATCCCGCTAGGCTAGGAGTGTGCTAGGAGGTGAACTTTGACAGAGTGGTTCTTCCAGCTCCATGTTCCAAATGAGGCGTACTTAGGCTTATTAGAAAGCTGTGCTAATTTAATTTCTCACTCAAGAGTCGATTCAGACATTCGCGTTCTCTGCAGACCTACATTCGCTTCCGTAATTTCTGTCTGTGCAACCTGCAACTCCCTCTCACAAACAGTTGGTCCTGCCTAGGCGGCTCTTAGTGAGCCTGATCACCTCCCTGAGGGCTGCCAAGCCTCCATCATCTTTGTGGTCTTGGTTGTTACGCCATGTACCTCTTTGATGACTTCTATAGCTTCCGTTGAGTATCTTCTGTACGCCAAAAGAGTGACGTGTGTGCTGTGCTTGAAGAATGGCTTCCTCAGACTTAGCGTGCTTGCCGTCATCAGCTCCGTATTTTTCAGTCCGACCGCAGTGGTGAAATCTGTGGCCTCACTTCCCGCTTTCTTGTCTCTAACGGGGTGCGGATGGAGGCCTCTGCTCCATACACCTCCCAACAAAATGGAAACTCTCAACAATGGAACCACACCCTTGCTAACAGCATCCGCTCTAAGCTCTCTGAGTCTAGTCATTGTTCACATTTTGCCTTTGAGGACATGTCTTACATGACTTGGGTGTGGAACCCTGTTCCCACAGTCCCCTCCCTCGATATGTCACCTACTACGAGTGCTAGACTGGTCATCACGCCGACCTCCGCCTCGTCCGCGTCTGGGATTACATCATGCTCTGTGGGTTCATGACAACCTTTACGAGGGCAAACTTTCTTGTCGGGACCGCCTCCGTGTCTTTCTGGATGTGTCCGCCCAGTCGAAGGCTTGACGCTACTGGGATCCCACCTGTCTCTGTGTCGTTGAGACGCTTGGGGCTTCTTGAGACACTTTGTTATTTGAGTGTGTCTTTTAGTGTGATCTTGACCATCTGGCCATTGCTGACACTCTTACCCCGCTGTCTCTACTGAGAGGGGGTCGCTTGAGCGGTCGCTTCTGTTGCTTCCTCTGATTGGGGAAGTGGCTCTTCCATGTTGTTACCGTCTATGTCTCCGTCGGTTCCTGTGTCTGCATCATTACCGTCTGTCTCTAAATCGACGCCCGTGTGTACGTTGTTGCTTTTAGCGTGTTGTGGTCTTATGCTCCCGACCTCTCTGTCCTTTCATCTTCATCCACGTCACCGTCCACCTCTTCTACTACCTCACCTGTCTCTGCCATAACTCTGCCTCTCTCTTTCATGTCTCCGCCTGCCCTCGCCACAGCAGATCCTAGTGTCCCTCCACTCATGCCAGCTTTGGCTCAGCTCCCTGTCTCACCGCCGCCCTCAGACCCTATCCCAGATCCGGCAATATCCGTGTTGCCGGTTCCTAAGCCATACACTCGTAGAGGCAGGCTTCAAGATCTACCCTCACATACTGGCGTTATTTCTGGCGATCCCGGACTTCATGTCCTTGCCCTCACTGCCGGCCCTTGACGGGTGTCATGCACCCTGGCACTGTCCTTGGGTTGTCCATCATCTTTGAGGAATTCTGTGGTGCAATAGACACCTCTGTGTCAGGCTATGTTGCCGCCTGTTTTGCTGCTAGTGTTCTCTCTCCATTAGCACCCAAGCCCACCACTGTTCGTGAGGCTCGTGAGGCCGCTAACGCCTCCCTCTGGGAGATGTCCATGGAGGAGGAGCTAGTTGCACTTTGTGAGTACGGTGTGTATGAGCTGGTGGATCCCCCCTGGTCTGAAGCTTGTCCATTCATGCTGGGTCTACTGACACAAGCTGAAGCCTAATGGAACGGTCGATCGTTACAAGGCACAACTGACTATAAAAAAAACATCTCAGATCCTTGGCATTGATTTTGATGAGACATTTGCGCCTGCTGGACGCTACACCACTGCTCATGCTCTCCTTAGCTTGGTGGCGCACCAAGACTGGGAGCTCAAGCAGATGGATGGAAACAACTTCCTACACGACACACTAGATGAGGAAAGTTATATGCGTAGTCACGTGGCGTCACAGATGGCACCAACAATGTCTAGCTACTTTACAAGACCTTGTGGATACCAAAACACTCTTCTCGCTGTTGGAACATGGAGATCACCCTTAAGAGAGGGGGATACCCGTAGCACTGTGGAACCTGCTTTATTCCACAGCCTTCCATCCTCTCCTTTTTTTGATATCCTTGCCTACGTCAATGATCTTCTCATTCTTCCCCTACCCCTTCTGCTATCTAGTAAGCCAAGTCCATTCTGCAGTGTGCTTCGAAGATGAAGGACCTTGGTCCCGCTTAAGTCTTCCTCGGCATGGAGCTCATGGACCGGCAGAACCGCACACTCCATGTGCATCAGACTGCCTACATACAAAACCTAAAAGAGTACTTTATCCCTCCGTCGGATGCTATTCTGTCTGCCTCGACGCCAATGACCCCCAGGGGTCATAGGCTGTTGAATTCTTCTAACCTGTCAAATGTGGGGGAAAAGTCAAATTCATTGAAGTTTCTTCGCGTCGTTGGCTCGCTCATGTACCTGTTGACAACAACTCGCGACAACGCCGTGTCTGCCACTAACCACTTGGCGCAGTTCTCCCAGTGTCCACGTGAGCGACACCTCGTAGTAGCACTGTGAGTCATGCATTATGCTCTCTCCAGAGTGCGAGTCCGAATGTACTACCAAGCACAGCCCTCAGTCGTTGTTAATGGCTACACTGACAGCGACTGGGTGCTCAACATTGACGCTCGTACCCGCTCTAGGTACATCTTTGTGATGAGCGGTACTTCTATGTCTTGGAAGAGTGGTAAGCGGGGATGCGTCACGAGGAGCTCCAACACGGACGAGTATGTCGCTCTCGGTGTTGTGATGTGAGTTGTTTCCATCCATTTGTACAGCTTATTGTGACCACTCAGCACTGTCCATGCTCGTGAAGGTCCCTGATGGCGCCAGAGCACGGAGGGTTGGTGGATCCACCTACCAGCAGCTTCCAGACAGCTACCACGACGTCCCGGGTGCTTGCTGGGATGCTCTGCAGTTTTTCTGCAGACTCTAGTGTTTTCTTGGTGGACTGGCTCTCGAGCCCGATTTGCATGTTTTGCATTGTTTGTCCATCGATCGATGCCGGACTTGTGCGTGTGACTAGTCGTAGCGTCCAACTCAAGATTCTGCATCTCTAGGTCCAGACAGTGTTGCGTTTGGATGCCTGTGCGCAGAGTTACGGCCAAAACAGTGGTTTTGAGCCGGTTTTAGGACAAACTGTCACTGCCACGTACATCACCCGCCGTGTGCCGCGGGAGGTATACATGTTGTGTGCTTGTCGGTTGTCATTTTCTCTCTGCATTACTAAGCTATTGGAGCTTATGAGAATTTGCGTGTCTGCCTAGCCTGATCCTTGCTGTTTCTTGCACTTGCTTGCTTGCTAGTGCGCCAGCTGACTGGACAGTGTCGTCACATCAACAAGAGCAAGGTTAGGAAGCATCCTAGCAATTTTTCATGGTATCAGAGCAGTGAGATCCCTCTCGCTGAGTTGCGCCACAGACACGCAGCACCGACAACAATAGTGAGAGTCACCGCCACCGCCACATCCTGGGACCCGTCGCAGCCGACGTTAGCAGCAGCAACGTCACCACGCAACCGGTACCACCGTAGCAAGTGGAGTTGCGGCAGTGACGATATCCAGCAGCCACGCCGGTCAGCAGCAGCAGCACCGGGTGGCAGCAGCAGCCGTGTCTGGCTGCCAGCCTGTACACAAAAGTGCGCATATATATATATATATGTATAAGAGGGAGTAGCAGCTCGGAGCAGCAGCTTGCGGCTGCGGCTGCGAGCAGTGGCAGCGCGCAGCGACGGCAGCAGCTTGCAGCAGTCGCGAGTAGCACCAGCAGCGCAGCAGCAGCAGGAGCAAAGCAGTAGCAGCACAGCAATAGCATTGGAGGTGCTGCAACGACAGCAGCAACAGCGGTAGCAACAGCATTGTAGCAGCGGCAGCAACTACAACAGCGCAGTAGTAGACCCGCCACAGCAGCAGCGACGGGCTTGCACGATACTACTGCTGCACATCAGTGCTGCACAGCTACGCAAAAACTGTGTAGCACTATGCAAGCCTGCATGGTACTACGCAGGCCTACGCAGCCCCTGCGCAGCCGCGAGCAGGGGGTGACGAGGTGATCCGCACCGGTCACGCGGAGTTCCCGTGACCTCCAAAAATAAAATCACTGGCGTAAAACTTGCCGGCGTAAAAACTGCAAGTGTTTTTACGCTAGCAAAAAAAACGCTGACGTCATCATAGGCTGTGCTGACGTCCGCAATTTTGGGTTCAAAACATCAATTTTGCTGATCGTTTCAAATCCTCGAGAAACGTTGTCAGTTTCTTCTTCGGAGCATGTTTGACATTCGGCTCCATACTGAGCATTGCGATGGCGTTGGTCCGTAACAAGGACAAAGGGCTAGTTGACCCTCTTCCTCCTTTTCATGCGTTATGAGTTCGCGGTCGCAGTCCCTCATGATCGACGAGCTTTGTTGGTCGCAAGACGAGATGCGCCGGCAACAGTAGAGGCAGTCCGACGCGTTGCAAGAGATCATGGAGTTACTGTGTGGTCGTTCGATGACTTCAGAGCAGCCACCTAGAGGACCTACTAGAGCTGTACCATCTTCTCAGCAGCCTACACCCTACACAGCGCCGTGGCCTTAGCACCACTCATCACACGTGGACACATGGGATGAGGAGGAGATTGAGGATGACTCACGCGGGCACGAGATTCGTGTGTTTGAGGAGCGCATCCGTGAGTTATGTCTAGGATCGCAGCCTCTCACTCCGCCACCTTCTCGCTATCAGGATCAGCCACGTCGTTCAGCAGAGTTCACCTTTGGTGGTTTTCCCTCCCCATACCCCATCCACCGTCTCCCAAACCTGAGGTCGCCCTCCCCACGGAGCGGTGACCGAAGGAATTTGAGACACCTCCACCCCATTACGATAGCGACGAGGGCTTTGATTGCTGGGAGACCTTATTGGAGGTGTGGGCCAATTCTGAGGGTGTCTGTCCCTACTACCACAGCCAGTACTAGACCCGCGACGCTCACAAGATCCAGACAGAAGCGAGAGCGACGCGGAGTCTCCTTTACGCCATGCCGTGGGAGACTGTGGTCGACTTCCGACCCTTTCTCGGTGAGACCGGGACCAGGACTGGAGTAGGTCCGCGTCAGAGCTGGGAGCTGGCCCTGACACTTCTTGCTGCGGAGACCCATGCCACGAGGGCGCCCGACTACGTGAGTTTCACTCCCTCTGTCAGGGTCCCATGGAGCTTGCGGCTGACTACTAGAGGAACGCGATGCGCCTTTACACGCGCCTTGGGACTGGTGGCGGGACGCAGTTGTGGACACTTGACACCATCATGATGGGGGCACATTTGGACCACGTGAAGCTCTTTACGGACTTCAATCGTGTGGCTCTCTCTGATTTGTCAGAGTCACTACAACTGCTTCCTTAGGCCCATCGCTACTTCATCCAGGCCACATCAGCTCATGAGGCTGCCATCGCCCATCAGCAGAGTCTACTTGTTGCAACAGTGACTACGACCCCTCCTACGCCTCTGTCCTAGCTCACTAGTCCCACCTCCACCGCTTCCTCCTCCTCCTCTACCCAGAGCGGCCACACTCAGGGTGTTGCAGTAGCCGCACAGGGGAAGAAGGGAAAGAAGTGACACGGGAAGAGATAGCAGCAGCAGCAGCCGGTGAGTCGTGGCAGTGGGCGTTCTGTCCACTGCTACAACTGTGGAGGTGCTCACCGCTACACGGAGTGTGAGCAGTCCCTTGACTGGACTCGGATCATGCGTGACCTTTAGGCGGCACACACGTAACAGCTTTCCTAGAGTGACACACGGACTGGGCGCGCCACGACCACGAGTGCAGCAGACGCATCCGTTTCATCAGGCGGTAGCGGTGATGTGAACCCTTGGGATCGCACGATCGCGGAGCTTCGTCAGCTGCTGACGCTTCGTACTCAGGGAGGTGCGAGTGTGTTTTCGCAGCTGAGTGGTCCTGACACAGCTTGTCTTACTACGTTTATTGCCCGTGATGATGCTTGTGGTGGAGCTATGTTGGCTTGCAATGAGGATGGACGTGACAGTACCGACTGGCTTGATGAGCCACAGATCCATGTTGTTCGTTGTTTTCCTGAGTCCTCTACTGAGTGTGTAGCAGAGGTAGAGTGTTCTGTGGCACGTTGCTCAGTGTCAACGACTGGTCGTGAGCCGGATGGCACCTAGATTATTGACTCTAGGGCCACCCATCACATGACCTGTCGTCGTAGTGACTTCGTTGTGCTTGGTCCCGTTGCATCCGTTTGGTCTGTTCACACAGGGTCTGGTCTGTCGTTGCCTGTGCAGGGAGTTGGACTTGTGCGGTTTTATGGTCCTTCTTGCCCCTTGTACATTTCTGATGTGCTCTTTGTCCCTGCTCTTGAGCTCAGCCTGCTCTCGGTTCGTGCTTGCACCAGGATGGGTCTCACTGTTGAGCATTCTACTGACTCTGCCATAGTGACTGCTCTTGACACACGTGCCATCGTGCTTCGTGCCTCAATTTTTTATGACCTGTATCATGTGTCTCGTTGCATTCCCTCTATTTCTTCTCCCCCTCTCTCCTCTATGCATGTGTTTGTCACTGGTGTCCTCTCCCTTGAGTACCAGCGCTTATTACATCATCGCCTCTACCATGTGAGCTCGGACAGTGTGTCCAAGCTCATTCAAACTCAGCCAGCCCTCGGTCTTGACGCAACTTCTTTTGAGAAGCCTCCCAAGACAGACTATCTTTTTTGCGTCCAGGGTAAGATGCATTACTGCTCTTACCCTGACTCCTCCTCCCGGGCACTACACCCACTAGAGTTGATCCACTCAGAGCTTTCGGTCCTCTCCCAGTCGAGTCCCTCTCGGATCGGGGTCGATATGTTCTCACCCTGACCGATGACTTCACCCGGATGCGGTGGGTCTACAGCCTCCGCCACAAGAGCGATGCCGCATCGGCGGTCCGCCTGTGGCTTGTGATGGCTGAGCGTCAGTCTTGTCATACCCTGCACACGTTCAGCTCAGATCATGGTGGCGAGTTCTTAGGCGAGATGGATGTCTACTTTGCCGAGCACAGTATACTTAACCATCTTTCTGCCCCTGCTACACCACAGCAGAACGGTGTGTCTGAGCGTTTGAACCGCACCATGGAGGATGCGGTTTGCGCTATGCGGTCTGAGTGCGGTCTACCGGATTCCTTTGCCTTTGAGGGCTTCTCCTACATGATGTGGGTCTGGAACCGCTCGCCGCATGGTCCACTTCAAGACCATGTCACACCGTACAAGTAGTGGTTCGGCCATCGTGCTGATCTCCGTCTTGCCTGTGTTTGGGGGTCCCTTGCTTGTGTCTGGTACACCGAGGACCAGCAGGGGTCCAAGGTCTCATCTCGGGGACGCATGTATACCTTCCTCGGCATCTCCCTGTGGTTAAGACGCTTTTGGGACCCTGCTCGCCATTGCATTGTCGAGTCTCGAGATGCTCTCTTCTTTGAAACTCTCACCTACCGCGACTTGTCCAACATTCTGTCGCTGGCCGCCGACCACGTTCCTACTTGTGTGGACTCCCGGCAGATGGGGGAGTCTAATCCTGTGGATGGGTCCATCCGGGCGTCCTTGCCTGTGGTCCGGTCTCCTGCTGCTGATGATCCAGCCAACGTGGCTTTGGGTCCAGTAGCCTCATTAGTTCCCTCTCGTACACCTGATCCCGTGCTAGTGTCAGACCCCTTTGGCGCACCCGATCTCGTGCTAGTGTCGGTCCCCTCTGCCACACCTGATCCCGTACGAGCATCAGTCCCCACTGGCACACCTAATCCCGTGCCGGTGTCAGACCCCTCTGGCACACCCGATCTCATGCCAGTGTCGGTCCCCTCTGCCACACCTAATCCCGTACGAACATCAGTCCCCTCTGGCACACCTGATCCCGTGCCAGTGTCAGCCCCCTCTGTCACACCCACTCCCGTGCATGCACCCATGTCCCCTACGGCTTTGGCTCAGCAGTCTTCCCAGCCTGAGGAGAGCGCCGCATCGGGTTACTCTAGCGAGCCCGGTGGTCGTTGGCCTCTAGGGCTCAGCGGACTGCTGACTCAATGCCCAGGCGCCCAACTCGTAGTGTTCAGAGTGGCGAGCCTGGCACAAAGGCCCTTGGCTTGAGTGGCCACGTCGACTAAACTGAGGTGCACCCAGCATGTCCTGACGGCCACAAGTTGGTCTCTCAAGAGTTCTTGGCCTTGCGATGCCCCAGTCGACCTTGTCGTGGTCAGACCGAGTCCGGAGGCATGTGTCTTAGCCACCCGGAGCACTCCCTCGACGACGCCTGATCGAGGCACGTTGAAGGAGGCACTCTCAGCTCACGATGCAGACCTTCGGCGTGCTGCTTGTGAGGATGAGCTAAGAGCCATCTGTGAGCATGGTATCTATGAGCTTGTCGACCTCCTGCTTGGGCGAAAGGCCGTATAGGCCAAGTGGGTCTTTTGTGAGAAGGTGAAGCCTGATGGCACACTGGATTGCTACAAGGCTCGCTTGACGGCCAAGGGGTTCTCACATGTTGAGGGAGTAGATGTCATTGACACCTTTGCACCCGTTGGCCGCATGACCACCGCTCACGCTTTGCTCGGGGTTGTTGTTCACCACGACTGGGAGCTGCACCAGATGGACGTGAACAACGCGTTCCTCCATGGCACCTTAGAGGAGGAGATTTACATGGTCCAACCACCTAGATTCAAGGTCGGTGACAAGTTCTGACGTTTGCGGAAGGCCTTGTACTGCCTGAAACAGTTACCCAAGTGCTGGAACTTGGAGATCACTGGCACACTGACACATGCAAGTTACTTACAGAGTGAAGCTGACCCGTCCCTCTTTCTCAGACGGACAGCTGAGAGCTTCATCGTCATCCTAGTCTACGTGGATGACCTCCTCATTGCGTCTCCTCCTATGGAGGCCGTGAAGGAGGCCAAGGAAGTTCTCAAGGCTGCCTACATGATAAAGGACCTTGGTTCTACAGTTGTGTTTCTCGGGATGGAGATCGTGCGTGATCGTCAGCGACGAACACTCTTGTTGCATCAGGCACGTTAAGCCCGCGTTGTGTGGGAGAGGTTTGCTGACCTCCTGGGTGCAGTTTCTACAGCCTCCACCCCCATCACACCTCACGGGCAGGATGCTCTGAAGGTGGATGATCCCGCAGACCTGGGGGAGACAATGGACGTGACCCTGTACTTGCGCATGATTGGCTCTTTGATGTACTTGGCCAGTACCATAGGACCCAACATTGCCTTTGCTGTCAACCTCCTTCCACAGTTTTCACAGTGTCCTCGGCCAAGAGCCCTTCATGCGGCTGTGCGAGTGGTGCGGTACGTGGTGTCCACACCGTACCTCGGACTCTGCCTTTGACGGCAGTGTTCGGTGGTAGTCGACGACTTCATAGACACTGACTGGGTATGGAGTCTTGATGGGCGCAGTCGGACAGGCTACGTGTTCCTGCTTGGTGGCACCGCTATGTCGTGGCGCAGTGGCAAACAAGGTTGTATTGCACGTAGCTCATCAGAGACTGAGTATGTTGCTCTGGGGGCTGGGGCTGCTGAGGCGGTGTGGCTGGAACGTCTGTTTTGTGAGTTACGTCAGTCTGTGCCTTGCATCGTTCTGCGCTGTGACTACCAGAGTGCTCTTGCTATTGCACAGAGCTCTTGTGTGTTTCATGCACGCACGAAGCACATTGCTGTTGAGCATCATTTTGTGCATGATCTTGTGGAGCGACAGGTGATCTTCGTCATCTGGGTCGTCACATACATGCAGCGGGATGACTTCTTGACCAAGGCACTTGCGCGCGGAAAGTTCATGGTGGCCATTCGTTCTTTCGGGCTACGCCCTGCCTGAGAGTGGCTGAGAGTGGGGTGTGTGAGCATGGACTGTTGAGTATTTTGCTGTGTACCTGTGCCAGTTCTGCACGTGTATGGACATGCGTACCATCGGGACATGGAGGAGTATTGTGATGTGAGTTGTTTCTGTCCATTTGTACAGCTTACTTTGACCACTCGGCCGTGTCCATGCTCGTGCAAGTCCCTTATGCGGGCCCAACTGGCGCCGGAGCACTGACGGTTGGTGGATCCATCCACCAGCAGCTGCCAGACGGCTGCCACGACATCCCGGGTGCTTGCCGAGGTGCTCTGCAGTTTTTCTTCAGACGCTAGAGTTTTCTTGGTGGACTGGCTGTCGAGCCCGATTTGCATGTTTTGCATTGTCTGTCCACCGATCAATGCCGGAATTATGCGTGTGACCAGTCGTAGCGTCCGACTCAAGATTTTGCATCGCTAGGTTCAGACGGTGTTGCGTTTGGATGCCTGTGCGCAGAGTTGTGGCCAAAACAGTGGTTTTGAGCCGGTTTTAGGACAAACTGCCGCGTGTGTCACCTATCGTGTGCCCCGGTGGGTATTTATGCTGTGTGCTTGTCTGTTATCATTCTCTCTCTACATTACTAAGCTATTGGAGCTTATGAGAATTTGCACGTCTCCCTGGCCTGATCCTTGTTGTTTCTTGCACCTGCTTCCTTGCTAGTGCGCCAGCTGACTGGACAGTGTCGCCACATCAACAGCAGCAAGGTTAGGAAGCTTCCTAGTAATTTCTCACTTGGCTTAGGTGCGTGTTGCAGCAGCTGCAGCAGGCGACATAACCAAAGGTACGTGCTCGCGCACGTACCTTAGCCGAGAGCGACATACTCGTCCATGTTGGAGCTCCTCGTGTGTTCATACTTGCTGTATCACTCTATGCTACAGCAACCAAAGCACTAAGGCGGACACAAAAAAATCACCACATACATCATTCACGCACAAAGCATATCAATGTTGAGCATCATCTTGTTTGCAAGTGTATCACTGTTGGTGTCGTGAAGGTCGTGTGGATGGACACATGGTCACAACGGGTTGACATCTTGACTAGAGCACTCAGCTCGTGCACGATCAAGTTTGCGATACATGGTGTTGGTTTGACCCGTGTAATTCATGCACCTTATTGATCCTGTCGTTTTTTTTTTGCTCCTCTTGCAGCCCTACCATGTGAACATTTATGTTGTTGTGTCTGCCATGTACCCCTCTATTGTATGTGAACTTGTCCGCCTGCGGGCCGGGGAAAGGTGTTGGTTTTGGTGTGAAGTCATCATAATAACGAGATGACCACTGTCCACTGGACTCCGTGCACACGCACCTGCGCAGGAGAGTAAACTAATATGACCTTACCTTACAATCAATGGGTCATAGCGGCAAGCATTGGTAGGTGAGTCGTTGTATAAGGGTGTTGGTTTGCAGGACGCTGCCCTGTGGCTGTAGGCAACGCCTTTGTCAATGGAGGATCAGGTTCACCTCTCGGGAACAGATGGGCAGTTGTGGTTTAGGCTCCCATTCGGTTATTTGGAGAACCTTCAACCACCTCTTGATGGGCTTGACTTGGCCCATGTGAGGCGCCGTCGCTGGGGGACACATCACCGGTGTTCACCACGGCATCAGCAAGGAGATTGTGGAAACTTGCAGGGAGCACTCTCCAAGGGTTCACATGGATCCAGAAGGGGAGTTGAAGCTACCAGATAAGAAGAGCAAGCTCAGGTTGGACTTGGTCGTGACAGGCCAGGAGCTCGGGTAGGTTTGGGTGTTGGATGCCACAATGTTACCGTTGTGCCCCTCGAATTCGAATATATACTAATGTATACATGTTAATACATATTATCTAGATTTAAACTATGTAATAGTTGTATTCGACAATCATGTCTAGCCTAGGAATTTTGGACCTGTTTCGTCCAAAGCCCTTGTACTTTCTTGGTGTTTTTATCTGGTTCACGTCCTTGGTGTCTCCCTAGACCTTCTGTTTTCAAGCCTCGAACACTTGAATGTTGAGAGCAAATGGCATCGTAGACGTTGGTACTACATTTGGAGATTGCCATTTTGCTGAAGTCTTCGTTGTTGTATTGTTCATGAATGGTATCACATGAGTGACTTATCAGGAGAAATGGTGTGAAGAAGGAGCACCAAATTTCACAAAGGATACACTTAAAACAATCCTTCACAACACAACCTTAACACCAAAGCAAAAGGACACCACTGCAAAAATTCTTCTAAGAAGCATACAGGTACGCATACGACTACGATTCTTCCCACCACCGTATGAAGTTTTATACCCTTTATGCAATGCTATTGAAGAAACAATATCCCACGACTTCCAGCAATGCCCAAAAATCTGGACTATCTCAGTTAAACTACAGCAAAGCTACCAATTAATTTGTGGAAAACCTTCCAACACCAACTTCATCTTCCAAGATCAACACCCCCTTTTCCTTTGGTGGCAAACACTCCAAGCCATCACTTTCCGGGAAACGTGGTCATACAGATGCCAAATCTCCCTTGGAACCAAAAAAACACTGAGAAACCCCACAACCTTATTAGCAAACACGATCATCGAATTTTTTGAGGAGCAGCTAAATCTTCATCTCTTACGACTTCACCAAAAAAATGACCACAAATCAACAAACACCATGATACACCACCTCACCTTTCTGTCCCATGTATGTAACATAGAAAGAAGCATTCAATCTCACCACCTCGCCATCCACCCATAGCTACAAAACATCTGGCTCAACAAATCTATCATGTTGGGGGGACGGGTACTTCAAAGCCTAGTGTAAAAACTAGCTTTGATCCCCAAGCCACAGGGTTACGACCCGTGGTTAAGGTACCCTTAGGGGTGAGGGTTAGTGGGTGAGACTCCCACATCATCCACGGAGGACATGCGTCCTACGTGGGTACCTAAACTGGTGTGATTTGTTTCACATAATGCACGGTCTTCCGACTGAAAGCCTTCACCAGAGGGATCTTTTAGACATCAAGGGTTCAGCATAGGTTCCCTCACCTCTAAGGATGTCTAAGCCAGAAAAGAAAAGAAAAGGAAAAAAAACCAACAACAACAACAACAACAACAACAACAACAACAACAACAACAACAACAACAACAACAACAACAACAACAACAACAACAACAACAACAACAACAACAACAACAACAACAACAAGTGGCAGATGTTGCACGCAAAGCGTGCATAGGGTTACATAGTAAACGGGCAAAAGTATTCATATTGGTATCTCTTAAGAGGCTAAACAAGTGCCCGCAATCTGGACCACATAATGGAAGGTTTGCCATGAGACTTTACCTCATCCATGGAAACCAAAACTGGTTGTAAATGGACTGCCAAACTGTCACCCGCATTTGTTCAAACTTTTTTTTTTGTTCACCCATGTTTGCTCTTAAACACTGCGTATGGTTTGGGTGAACTCTTCCTACATTACTTCAAGCTATGCTAGGTTTTTTCCAGCTTGTGTGGATGTAAAAGCTAAAAAAACACAACCAAAAATTGTATGAATGCGCTTGACAGTATAGTATTATGAATAACAATTCACCAACACATTGAATAAGAACCTCAAAAGGCATTTCTTCTCTCTTTTTATGAATATGGTTTTATCTGATGATTAATTTATGTAGCGGGAGGGCCGGTTCGGCCCTCCCTCCTCGCTGAAGCGAGGGGTGGTTGCACACCACCCCTCGCGTCAGCGAAGGCTGGCCGACGGCCGACGGCCGACGGCCGACGGCCGCCAATGCGAGCACGGTTGCCAACCCAACGGCAACCGTACCGCCTAAGGCAATTATACCACCTAAGGCAACCGTACCGCCTAAGGCAACCGTGCCGCCTAAGGCAATCAACGCCAACCTCGGCGACATCGAGAAGCATGCGAAGGCCAAAAAAGTACTCAACGAGCACGTCGACGCACATGTGGGCCACCCCCACGTGACGGACGACGCGATGGAGGAGGATCTCCCGGAGGGGGACCCCGACAAAGAGCACGATGCCGACGATGGCAAAGGTGACGAGGATCACGACCATCGCCATCGTCGCGCGGCAAACTTCAGCCGATTGCTCAAGAAGGGTAAGGCGCCCGCCGCATCGCCTGAAGTCGCCGACGGCAGCAAGACTGCCGAGAGCAGCAAGGGCGCTGAAAGCAGTCACACGGGAAGTTCCCGCGAGAACGAGCCGGACGACAATGCCGGGAAGGCAATTTGCGATGACGGCCGCGGTCTAGTGGAGTTTGTTGCTGAAGCAGCGGGCCGACTCAAGATCACCACCGATGGTGGAGGTACTGCACCACTTGGAGGAGTGGGTGCGGACCCCCCTTCCTACGATGTGGCCGCAATGGGACAGGGAAGCGCCCATTTGAGCATCGTCGCTGACGACAGTCTCCTCCAAAAGGTGGGACTCCTTGTAGACGTGTACACAAACCGTACCCTCCTACAGTGGATAAGGGTACATGGACAACGCGAGGCCTTGGAGGCGATCGTCGATGCTCTGACGACATCAAAGCTCAAGTTTACGTTCGCCAACCTGCTGGCCCACGTCGGGCAGAGCATCACAGACCTCGATCGTGATCACCAGCTGCAGTGCCTGGCCACTCATGAGGCAAGCCGTCGATGCAACGGCCTCGACAAGACATTGCAGAGCGTGACCCAGGTGCGGATGTAGCAGCAAGCATAGTGTGCCGCAGGTGCGGATGCCACTGCCGGTGGCAGCGTTGACTTGCCTACCTCGACGACTTTGGGGCCAGTCATGAACACGTCCTTCCTCCACAGTGTGGAGATATTCCGGAAGGGCGTGAAGCTGACTGGCTGGTTGAATCGCATGGAGCACGTTCTACGTGTCCACAAGACTACACTTAGCCAGTGGGGCGACCTTGCCATGACGCGACTTGAAGACAAACTCTTCAAGTCTGTGGTCAAGGAGTGGAGTGCGCAGCAGCCACACCTCAAGTGGCAGTCCATGCCGTGGGAGGCCTTTTGTGCGATCATGTGTAAGAAGTGCACCCAACATGAGGAGGCGCAGCGCGCCTTCCAAAAGATCAAGGACTTTAGGCAGCTGGGCAGCTCGCTCGAATCCTACTTGAGCGAGTTCACCGCACTCGTGGAGGAAGCCGAAAGCTCCACCGAGGGCGACAGGACTCAGACCTTCAAGTACCCGGCGTGCATGCTGCTGGAGTACTTGCGTGATGGTCTCACCAGTGAGAATCTGAAGGATAAGACCACCACGACAGCCACTGGCCAAGCTTGGACAAGCTGGAGGGCGTTGCACAACTACATGAGCGAAGTGTATTCAGCGAACCCGAAGCACTACTCTGATGCACGACCAAACGCGTGTGCACAGCAAGGCCGCGACATGCGCATGGATGCTGCAAGGCCTAGTGGGTCAGCTGGACAGCGAGGCGGGGCCAAGGGAAAGCAGCCCGCAAACCCTCAAGCCAAGAAGACTGGTGGACACAAGGGCCCCAACAACAAGCGCGGCCGCGAGAATTCTGAGCTGCAGGCGGCGCGTGAACATCGTAACGCAGCCTTCCGCGAAGGGCTCTGCCACAACTGCATGCAGCCGAGCCACTTTAGGGCTCAGTGCCCTGAGGCTGCTGGTGGTAGACAAGAGGCCGCGGAGTTAGTTGTAGCAGCAGCACCTTGTGGAGATGGTGTAGCAGGAGGCCGCGGACAGGGCCATGGACAGGGTCGCGGTCGCGGCAATGGGCCTCGCCGTGGTAACGGACAAGGCGGTGGGGCGGGTTTTCCCCACCCCTGAGTGACGTTAGTGGGGACCACTCAGGGATAAGACTGGATCACAAGTGTGGGTTCATGTTTTCAGACGAGGATGTTACACAATTTGAGTTTTTGACGAGTTCAAATTTCTCCGTTGTTTTCTCCCCTCTCATTGAATCTCATTCTGCACTTGCTGATCGATATCGTCCACTAAATCTTGCATCACCGGACGAGATGCATGATCGAACTTGCTTAGTGATGGTGACACCAACCACTGTGTAAGAGTTGTATGACACAGTGATAGAAGCAAACACCCTCAAAGCAATGAGTTCAATCACGTTCGTGGTACCTTTAGTCGACAATTTTGACCCGGTCAAGTTTAAGGACTGGAAGGTGCTAGCAGAATTCAAACGTGCCCACCAGATGTGGACTCGAGTGGGTGAATTTGGGAGTTACGACGCCAGTCGTACAGATTCTGTGTTTATCACAAACTCGTCTTGCCATCATCGAGCCTGTTCACTCGAAAGAGTGGATACAACATGACGATGCAGTTCAAAGGACACCTAGCTGGTGCTCCCGTGAATGTACTTGCTGACACTAGAAGAAACGACTCCTTTGTTAACCTTGGATTTACCCGATAGGTTGGCCTGAAGTACGAACCATCGACTGGCGCAGTTGTTATCGGTGACAACCGTACCGTACCCGTGATCGGTACTTGTAAAGCGGAAATTTGTATTCAAGGGTACACACAGAGTGTCACGTTGAAGGTACTCAACCTTCTTAACCCATTTGACGTGGTGCTAGGCGATCCCTGGCTCCACAAAAACAATACTCTGATGTGCTTTGAATCAAGGCACTTGATACTCCGAAAGGGACAGCATCACTTTATGCTGATTCCTAGTAGGGCATTGTCGCCGACTCGACTTAAAGTCCATGCCAACTTGTTTGTGATACATGTCAAGAGGCGTATTCGACAAGGTTGTCGATGCTTCTTGGCTCATCTGCAGAAAGTGGAGGATGACGTGAAGGACGACACGCCACAAGAGATCAAATCTCTATTGGCGGAGTTCTCGGATATATTCCAAGACCCACCGGCTAGGCTTCCACCAGAACGACACATGGGCCACACGATTCCCCTACAACCGGAGGCGAATCCTCCGTTCAGACCCATGTATCACCTTAGTCCAGCAAAAAAGTGAGAGGCCGAACGGCCAGATCAAAGAGTACCTTGCAAAAGGGTGGATCGAGCCAAGTAGCTCGCCGTACAGTGTGAACAAAAATGACGGTGGTTTACGCATGTGCATGGACTACCGCGCATTGAACAAGCTAACGGTGAAAAAATGATTCTCTTTACCTCAGATTGAGGATCTTCTTGACCACCTCCAAGGGGCAAAAGTGTTTTCATCCTTGGATTTGTCCCAAGGGTACCATGAAATCTGCATCACGAAAGATGATATTTCAAAAACTGCATTTCGAACGCACATGTGACACTATCAGTTCCGGGTGTTATGCTTCAGACTAACAAACACCCCAGCAACCTTCCAAGGAGAAATGAACTGAACGTTCACCAAGCAACTCGGTCAGTTTATCTTGGTTTACCAAGATGACATCTTGGTTCTCTTCAAGTCTATGGAAGAGCACATAGAATATCTGCGCGAAGTCCTCGCAATCCTTTGGGAACAGAAGTTCTACGTGAAAGTGAGAAAGTGCAAGTTTGCACAAGATGAGCTCGAATACCTTGCACACATCGTCGGCAAGGACGGCATCCGTGTCAACCCGCGGAAGGTCCAAGTCGTGGTGGACTGGCCACGCCCGGAAAATGTTGGGCAAATTCGGTCTTCTCTCGGCCTTGCAAACTACTTTCAACGGTTCATTCAAGGGTATTCGACCTTGGTAGCACCGCTAACCAGGCTCACGCGAAAAGACGTGTGTTGGGAATGGACATTCTGATTCCGAGAACGCCTTTCTCAAAGTCAAAGAGCTTCTATCCACAGCACCCGTCTTAGCTCTTTCGGATCCATCGCAACCGTGGGAGGTACGATGCGATGCGTTGGTAGTAGGACTCGAAGCCGTCCTCATGCAGAACGATCACCCAGTTGCATATGAGAGCCGGAAGCTCATCTCCGTAGAAACGCAGTACACGACTGGGGAACAAGAGCTCTTTGCGGTAGGATACGCTTTCAAGATGTGGTGTTGCTACCTCAAGGGTGCTGAAGGGTGTGTGACGGTCGTGACCGACCATAATCCATTGGTGTTTTTCCAAACGCAACCGAACCTATCAAGATGACAGGCGCGTTGGAGCGAATACCTGAGCTGATTCTTGTTCACATGGGAATATCGGCCAGGACGCATCAATGTGGTTGATCCACTAAGCCGACAGCTTGTGGAAATTAAAGCAACCATCGAGGTCCATGGGTGTTTATAGCCATTGCAACAGCAACAGTACAATCACCAGATCCCCCTACACCTCTGGGACAACATTCACAAGAGATTATCTATTACAACGGTTTTGTAAACAGGATCCAGATGGGATACTTTGTGGATTCTTGGTTTCAAGACTCTTAAAATGTGGACAAGCACGGCTTGGTGGAGTCTGCAGGAATCTTTTGGCACGGAGAATAAGTTGTTGTGCCAAACTTGGGAAACCTTCGAGTCAGGATAATCTCCCAGTTCCACGACCCACCGATCGCAGGTCATGTGGGACCTCGAAAAACTGGACAGACACTCTCGGACCACTATTGGTCGCCAGGATGGAGTGTCGATGTCCGTAAGTATTGCATGACGTGCGATCTACGTCTTCGGAATAAGGCTAGTAACAAAAAGCATGTTGGACTCCTCCAACAGCTTCCTATTCCTGGGACTCCATGGGAGTACGTCGGCATGGACTTCATTACTGGTCTTCCGGACACGGCCCGTGACCACGATGCAATACTAGTGGTTGTGGATCTTCTGCCGAAGATGACACACTTCATTCTTACACCCATTGGAAGAACGTGAACACAGAGGAGAACGCTCGTCTCTTCTTTGAGGGTGTCGTAATGTACCGCGGCTTGCCGTTGCGCATTATCTCCGATCGAGATTGGTAATTTGCTAGTAAATTCTGGCAAAAGATGCACGAGTACTTCGGCAGTGAGTCGCAAATGTCTGTAGGGTCACCCTTTTTTGAAAGGAGGCAGGTTACCGAGTCTGTGAATTCCACAAATTTGTCCAGGTCGTTGAGGAAATCTTCAAAGGCTTTGAGGAGATTTGATTCGATAAGTTCTGGTGCCTCCTTGTAGAATTTTGCGGGGATTCCAGCAGGGCCTGGGGCTTTGTTTAAAGCCATTTGCAAAATGCTCTGACGAATTTCCTTCGTGGTTAGTGGGGCTGGTAAAGCTGTTGGAATTTTTTTTGGGACTTGTTTTAGTGGTGGCATTGATGGCAGTGAGCTTGGTGGGGTTGGCTGTGAAAAAAGCTTGTGATAGAAGGATGTGATGATGGACGCAAGTTCTTGAGGGACAGTTGTTATGTTTCCATCAGTGTTTTTTGGGGCGGTGATTGTGGCACCCTTTTTTCGAGCTCTAATATGGCTGGAGAGGAATTTGGAAGCTTGCTCCAGTCCTTCTGTGTAAGTGAGTTGAGCAACGCAGTGTTTGTGTTTAGTTTCCTCGAGGACGTTTTTTTGAGAGAATGTTCACGTTTGCAAGGTTTGGACTGGATGGAATGATCGCGTGGTTGTAAACATCTTTGTTGCTGGAGGTCCTTGATCTTTTGATTGAGGTCAATGATTGTTTTTGTCCGGCGTTTGGTTTCCTCAACGCTGTACTTTTTGAAGGCCCTTTTGATGAGAAGTTTTTAGGAGGACCATACTGTGTGATTTAGTTTTTTGAGAAGTGTTTGGCCAAAGGGTCTGGTTAGGAGAGAGGTGTTTAGTTTCCATAAACTTTTCCCGGTTTGTGGGTACATTGGAGATTGATCTGTATCAGAGGAGCTGCAATGTGGTCGGAAAGGGTTTCTGGGACTGCAGCATGAGTAGCTGTTTTGACTGTGTGAGATCGAGAGAACTCGGTACAGATGAAGTCGATTCGTGATAATTTTTTGTGCAGGGTAGAGTGGAAGGTAAGAAAAGAGGAGAGCGGGTGTAAGATCCTAAATCTGTCCAGTAGATTGTGGCTGTTTAAAAGATTGTTGAGGGAGTGTGAGTCTTTGGACAACTCTTGTGGGTTTCAATCTATATCTTCCGAGGTAGAGTTGAAATCACCAAGTAGGAAGTTTGTCGGGTGATTGTGTAAGAAACCGTCCAGGTCTTTCCAGAATTTTTTCCTCTGTTTTAACATGACTGGGGCATAGATGGAGGTTGAGGTCATAGAAGAGCCGTGAACCTCAAAATTGTACTGGATGATTTTTCTGTTGTTTGTGTTGGTAGACAGGACATGTTTAATGTGGTCAGATTTGCGGTATAGGAGACAGACTCCTCCGGTTTGAGTGGACTCTGACAGAGTACATTCCATATCCCATCCGATTTGTTTTTGCAAAGTTGAGTACTTCTTTGTGGTGTCTAGGT
Source organism: Penium margaritaceum (assembly GCA_023375785.1). NCBI lineage: Eukaryota > Viridiplantae > Streptophyta > Zygnematophyceae > Desmidiales > Peniaceae > Penium > Penium margaritaceum. Next base: position 52,497 of record SZWC01016937.1, read on the forward strand.
GTGTGTCGATAAGAGCACAAAAAGTGGGTTTGTGCAGAGATAGAAAAAAATTGAGGAATGGGATTTTTGAGGATTTTGTTTTACCATTTATGTTTAAGCAGCATATAGATATAGTGTTCTAAGGGGGTGGTGAGGTAGAGTGACGTTTTGCTTCCTTCTGTCCTTCTAAAGTTGGCATCTCTGTGGAGCTTCTTTTGAGACCTGCCAAATTGGTTGGGGGAGGGGCTTTTCCCTTTTTAGGTTTATTGCTTGAGCCAAGGGGAGGTTGTTTCCGTTTGTGACTGGTGGACTGTTGGTTACCTGAACTTGTGACTGGTCAAGGGTCACAGGTGGTTGTTGCATGGGTGTTCGTTTGAGAAGGTAGTTGTAGAAGGTTTGGTGGCTGACAGGGTTGCATAGCAAAAACACTTTTGAGCAAGTCATTAGAATACGTCTGAACGGTTGCATTACGAGACTGATTTTGTGTGATGGAATGGGGCTCCGGGGGGTGGGCTGTTGTTTTGGAGATCGGGTTGTCGTGGTTATATTGGTCCTATGCTTGCGGTATTGCTTGTTGCACAGTTTCTTGGATTTGGAAGCGGGCTCATGTGGTGAAATTGTCCGGTTGTGATGATAATGTTGTATGGATCGTATCTCGGAGGGTAGATCTGTTGTTATGTCTGAGATGTGATGCTGAGAGACGGGGGTAACGTGTTTGGGGGCTGTGAGGTGAGTAGAGGGGTGTTCAAGCGACGATTTTCTCCCTGGTTCGGTTAAAAGGTCTACCTGGTGTGTGAGGACCTGTTGGTGTGGGTCATTGTGAAATTGTTGTAAGGTTTTTATGTAGGAGAGAGTGAGAGCATGGCCTTGTTTTTCACAAGGATGAAAGCTGGAGGGGTCATGAAGAGAAATAAGGAGAGCGAGATTTTGTGCCATCCTGGCAGCAAAATGGAGTAATGGAGTGAGGCTGAATTGCAGCAGCTATGTTGGGGGGGGGGGGGGGGGGGGGGGGGTGTACCCTGCGAGGTCATGTTCGTTGTCCAGAGTAACAGAAGACCTTGAGACACTGGATCCATTGGATCCTTTCATTGTAGGTTCCATTGGATCCTGAGATCGTCTCCTTGACCAGTCAAAGTTTGCGTTTGCTATGGTGGTGCTTGTGGATGGTACTAAGATATAATGATGGAGAGGGGTGAGGGCTCGGAGGTAGAAGAGTGTCTTGTAATAGTAGTGGTTTTGTTGGTTGTCTTTTGATTTTTTCTGTTTGAAGAAATGTTCTTCTTGTGTGTCTTCCTGGGATGAAGAAAAGGCGCCAGGACTTCGTTGGAAGTAGAAATCATATTTGATGCAACAAGGTATTGTGTTTTCCTCTGTCGGGTAGGGTGTGAAGGGAAGCAGCCAGAGGATGTGGAAGGGGTTGTTTCTAAGAGGAATTTGTGGGTGACGAAAGAGAGGACTGGAGAGGTAGGAGTAGGAAGGTGTGGTGAAGACAGCCGGCTTTGACTTGACATAGACAAGTGGAACTGTTTTATTGTACTTGGAGACCCAGGGAGGCGTCGTTGAAAACCATGAAGGATTTAAAGTGGCAGGGGACATATGTTTGATGTGACCATGTAGGGTATGAGGATAAGGAACAGTGGTGTTCCAATGTTGTACTTGTTGTAAGAAGTCTACTGTGTGTCGGGTGTGTATATGTCTAACATTGTTTTGACGGTCGAGGTTTGGGAGACTGTGTAACGCTTGTGTTAAGAAGATGGGAGGCCCGGTGACATTGAGGAAGGGAAAGGGGACGGCGCAGGAGGGGGTTGTGGGTGAAATAAGGGGCAGATAGAGTTGTTTGTAGAAAGTGTAACTGAGAAAACTTTCCTGAAGGAAATTAATTTGTTTTGAGTGAGCATGAGAGAAGGAGGTTAGTGAGAGGTGTGTTTTTAAACCAGATACAGCAACAGGTCTTTTAGGAGACAGGCCAAATGTGGCTGCATTCCAGAAGAGGTTTTTGCAAAAAAGGAATACGTGGTTGAGTGAAAGGAGCAGTGGGGACTTATTCCTCCCGCGGGTACATGAAACCGTACTACTTGCAGAGTTGTAAGAACTTCTAGTATTGGAGTGTACAAAGCTAGAGCTACTATGGAAAGAGGGTGTTCCTAGACTCGAAGTCTGGAAGGGTCTCTGCTTGTGGAGGGAATTGGGTTGGGCCTAGGAAATGAGATGTGTATATCTTGACTTCCGGAGATCTTGAGATTTGGTTTGGGCAGAGCAGGGCGAGTGTCCATTGTAGAAATCCTCTGGGAGTTCGGATTTGGCGCTGCATGCCACGTCCGCGTGCAGTCCATGTGGGACTGCACGCGGAAGGTGGATATCTCGCGCGGTCCCTAAGAGACAGCGAGCGAGACATGAAATGGTGTGTACGTACATGCAATTTTTGTCATTTTAAGAATGATTTGTCCATGGGAGCATAATTATTCAGGTGCCCGAATGGTCGAAGGAAAAAAAATGGTCGAATGTATGGGGCACTACGGTAGATTCTCAGAGCCGCTTTCGGGATAGGGACGAGTCGAGCAGCAGCGCACGGAGAGGAGGGGAAGGTGAGGAAGTATCGGCCGATGTTGGCAATGAGACCTGGACGAATTTCAAGGTCCCTGATGAGGGAGATCATGGGAGGCTTGGGACATCAGTCTTCGGCCTTTGTGCGGCGAGTTGGCCGACATGTGTCTACCCCGGAGACGTCGTCTCTCGAATGGCCGGAGAGAGACGGGTGGGAGCACAATGCTGTAATGGCCCTTGCAAAGCACATTGTCACTACTAGCCTTTCAACGAAGTGTGCTCATGTGCCAGCTTCTTTGGATAGAGCATTGCTTACATGATGCAACATGCTTGCCTAATGAGATTCGATCATCTATCCCCTCCATGGGAAAATTTGCCTTTTGGTCTCTCTCATCTTTGTTGTTTCGCCTCTGAGGATGTTTTCAACTGATCTTGCTGGTTTTTCTCCCACCGTGTCGTGCCAAGTGTTGGTTTGTGTGGCTTCCACCCGTCACGACTGATGCTAATGCATTATCCATATACCCACGTTCGCGGTATATGGTAGAGGAGGGCGTGATGTACCGAGGCTTCTCCTGCACCTACGGCAGCGCCGGCGAGACGCGGTCGATGCTTTCGGGCAGCCCTATAGGCTTGTCAGGAGCTAGGAGAGTTTTCTTGGTGGGTTGAGACCCGCGCACCCGGTGGACTACTCGTGCGACGAGGAGACCCGGTGGATGTACTAGCGCTTCCGATGCTTGGAAAGCCGTGAATTATGTCTAGACGTTGATTCTGAGATTTTCTGGCAGTGCTCCTGTTTTCTCGGTGGTCGAGACCCGGGCACTCGGAGAGTTGTTCCGGTGCCTCGAGGAGACCACCGTTATTGTTATCATGGTGTACGTAGTGTGTTCTCCCCACTGACTCGTTTGGGTTCAGCGGGGGTGACGGGGCCCGGTGCGGCTAGCTGCCGGCGCCCCTATATAAGCCCGCTAGGGACTCATTTGTAAACTCTCCTTGTTCTTTTTTATTCAGCATTCCATATTTAGCCAAATTCTTGCCGTCTTGCATCGCACTCACACACAGAGCTCATGTTCGTTTTTGCATGGGCCTGCATGCCCTAAAATATTTCCAATTTGGTATCAGAGCACAAGGGGGCTTGTGAGCAGCAGAATCAGTAGCAATGGGAGGAACGCAAAGAGGGCGCGCCACATGGCGCCACGCCGGCAGCAGCGTGAGGGAGAGAGAAACGACTACACGTGAACGCCACAGGGGCGATGAGCTGCGTACAGCATCATTAGGGACAGCGGCGGCAACAGTAGTAGCAGCAGCAGACGTGGCAGCCGCGGCAGCTGCAGTGTCACGCAGGAGGAGTAGTAGCGGCAGCATAGCCGCTCAAAGCAACAGCAGCTGCAGCAGTGCATCAGCCGCTGTAGCAGCGGTATTAGCAGTAGCAGCATATTGCAGCAACAGCAGCAGCCACTGCAAGAGTGGCGACAGCAGCAGCAGCGTGCAACAGCAAGCAGCAGTGGCGGTAGCAGCAAGCGGCAGCCACGACAGCAGCAAGCAGCAGTAGTAGCTACTGCGTAGTTTAGCAACAACAGCAACAGCAGCGGAAGCAGCAGCAGCAGCAACGGCGGCAGCATCAAGCAGGAGCACCAGCTGTTGTGCAGAGTAGCAGCAGCTGCAACGGCGGAAGCAGCAGCAGCAGCAGCAACCGCAGCAGCTGCACCCGCCGTTGCAGCTACTGCTGTAGGAGGGCCTCGTAGCCCTCCTGTGAGGGCCCCCGCCCCCTCCGAGGGGCCCCCATTAGGGGGCCTCTCCGAGGGGGGGGGCGTCGGTCCCTTTCGCCCCCCTCCCCTCTTTTCGAGGGGGTCCTCAGAGGGCCTCGTCGAGCCCCTCCGAGGGGCCCCTCGGAGGGGCCCGTCAGCTGACCGATGGAGGGGCCGACGACGGAGAGGGGCCGACCCCCCCCCCCCCCCCCCC
>SZWC01016938.1:0-27485 GCA_023375785.1 Penium margaritaceum
ATCCATCCTCGCTGATGTACCGTGGAGGTGGTGCCTCAAAGTCCTTTGGCTGCCGCTCCGTGGGGAGAGCAACCGTAGGCTGAGGAGGGCGAGAGACGGGGAAAACTCCTGGAAGGGGGTGATCACCGGGGAAGTCAGGTGACGATCGTATTGGGGACACGGGTGGAGGTCGGATACCCGTCTGCAGCTGACAAAGCACTCCTCTAGAAGACGAATCTCCCGCTCCTTGGAGTCATCCTCGAAGCCTGGCATGAACGGCTCGTCATCAAGGAGGTCCGCAGGTGGTGGAGAAACCGTACCAGGAGGTGAAGCAGGCGGAGCACCTGTCACGGGAACCTGGGCTGAGTGCTGGGTGGAGGCCGCAACGCCGGCAGCTCCCTCGAAAATCCGCGAAGGAGCTGTGGACTGAGCACGCAGGAGCTCAGTTAGCGTGCGGATCGCGTCAGTCTGCTCTCGCTACAGATGACGCATCTCCTCCTGCTGGTTGTGCAGGTCCGCAATGGCTTGCGAGCGAGGGCTCAGTACCCCTGAAGAAGAGGAGGAGGGATCACCTGGTCCCTTGTCCTTGTCGTTGGGCGAACTCATGTCGCCGCTCACTATGGGACGACAGGTCAAGTTTGCCGGATTTCAAAACCGTCTGCGTTTCTTGGGGAGTTAAAACGCTGGCAACTTTTGACTTTCCAGGTGAAAATTTGGCGAAGTGTAGTGCTGACGTCAGCAAGTGGTTGCTGACGTCAGCACGACCTGATGACGTCAGAAATCAACAATGCTGACGTCAGCTCATCCTCTTCCTTTTTTTTTCTTTTTTTTTTCTCTTGTCGCGGTTCTGCGTGCCTGTGGAGCCGCTTCGCGGTGGCGTGCGGCAGCTCTGCGGAAGCTGCACAGCAGCTTGCGCCCAGCTGCTACTGCAGCTGTGCTGTCAGCTGCAGCAGCAGCTGCGTAGCTGCGTGTGCAGTGGTGGCAGCAGCGGCTGTGCTGCTGCTTGTGCTGCTGCGCGCTACGGCTGCTGCTGCGCGCTGTTGCTGGTGCTGCACGCTGCTACTGCTGCTGGTTGCCGCCGCCGTGCGCTGCCGCTGGCTGCCGCCGCCGCGCGCTGCAGCTGCTGCCACTGTTGCACTGCTACTGCCGCCACAACTGCCACTGCTGCTGCTATGCCACTGCCGCTGCTGTGCTGCTGCTGCCGACACTGCTGCTGCACTGCTGCTGCGCTGCTGCTGCCGCCGCTGCTGCCACGCTGCTGCTGCGGTCGCTGCTACTGCGCTACTGCTGCGGTGCTGCTGCCGCCGCCTCTGCTGTTGCTGCTCTGCTGCTGCAGCTGTGGGAGGGCGGCTGTGCGCACCGCAGCCGCCACACACCTCTGCGTGGCGGTACACGCTGCTGCTGCTGTCTCTACAGCTGCGATCTCACGTGGTGGGTGGAGTACGTTGACGGCGACCGGCCGTCTCCCGTAGATCCCAGAAACTCTGCTGCAGCAATGACTCTCACTGCTGCTGCTCTGCTGCGCCTCTGCTGCGCAGCTCAGTGAGAACTGTCTCACTGCTCTGATACCATGAGAAAGTGTGTAGAAGCTTCCTAGCAACACAGCCGCTGACCGAGCGTCAGTGCCTGGTCAGACGGTTACGACAGTCACAGGTCGTACACACAACGGCAAGGGTTTCGCTAGGAGACACAAGACACTGTGTCAGAATGCTTGAATATAGCATATGCAGAGAGAAATGACAAATGACAGGTCCAAGGCATAAATACCTGCCGCGGCGCACGGCGGGTGTCGCACGCGGTAGTCCAAGAGCTGTCCTAAAAACCGGCCCAAAACCACTGTTTTGGCCGTAACTCTGTGCACACATGTCAGAATCCTACGCCGTCTGAACCTAGACATGCAGAATCAAAAGACGGACGCAGCGACTGGTCACATGAATGCATCCATCGACTGACAGTGAGCATAAAATGCAAAAACATGCAAATAGGCCTCATGGCCATTCCGCCGAAAGGCGCCTGCAAGACGTAGAAGACACAGCAAAGAGTCCCGGTGGCATCTGGGGCTATGGAACAGTGGTCGGTCAGCTCCAAGCGGGTAGTCCGCTGCCTGTCGTCATGCCGGTGTCACCAGGGCCGCGTGCCTCAGGGATCTGCACGAGTATGGACATGGCCGAGTGGTCACAGTAAACTATACAGGAACGGCAGAAAACACAACTGTGTTGAAACATGAAATATAGTTCGATGCCTCCCCGGTATTTGTCATTGAAAGGAGGGAGTATTTCTCTTTTCGAAATAGCCTGTCTTTACAGGCTATTTGTGTACCTCTTCGTTTGAACTTTAACACTGGTGCCGACTCGTGCCGAAGAGGCACGAGAGAAGTGCCCGTTCATTTGTGTACCTCTTCGTTTGAACTTTAACATGTGTTTCGTGGTTATGATTGTGCAGTGTGTTCGGATGACGAAGCGGAAAACTCCGCCCCCAAAGGCGCAAGACAATAGATAAACTCCCGCCCGGCATGGAATTTCCCACGATGGAGGAGGCAAGGGCCGCAGTTGACTTCTCTGATTTGTGACATTCCTATCGATGTCCATGCCCATGCAGATCCCTGATACGCACCCAGATGGTATTGATGCGTCGTCTGGTGGAGGACTATCAGCTTGGAGCTGCCCGACGACTACCCCATAGTTTTGGACACTGTCTTGGACCTCCTACAGTTTTTCTACAGCATGTAGGGGTTTATCAGTGGACTGGCCATGGAGCCAATTTGCATGTCTTTGCATTGTGCGTCCACCATTTGATGCCAGATGCATGCATGTGTCATAGCGTCCGGCTTGTGATTCTGCACATCTAGGTTTATACGGCGTATCGTTCTGACATGTCTACGCAGAGTTACGGCTAAAACAATGGTTTTGGGCCGGCCTTAGGACAGACCTTGTGCTGCCGCCTGCGACACCTGCCGTACGCCACGGCAGGTACTTATGCCATGGACCTACCATTTGTCATTTCTCTCTGTAAATGCTATTGAAGCATTCTGATACTTTGCTTTGTGTCTCCTAGCCAAATCCTTGCCGTTGTGTGTACGACTTGTGATTGTCTTCACCATCTGACTAGGCATTGACGCCTAGCCAGCGACTGTGTCGCTAGGAAGCTTCCACGCATATTCTCATTGAAGACTAGTTGCGAAACCTCTCTCGTTGTGCTGTGCAGCAGGGGCGCATCACCGGCAGCAGCATTGAGAGTCACCGCCGCCACCGCATCCTGAGACTCGTTGCAGTTGTTTTCAGCAACGACATGACCACTGAGTCTCCACAACCTCACCGGTTGAGCTACGGCATTCACCAGCTCCGACAGCCAAGCCGACCATCGGCAACAGCACCGGGTGGCAGCAGCAGCCGTGCCTGGCTGGGCATTCTGATAGAAAAAAAGGGAAGCAGCTCGTAGCGACAGCCCGCAACAGCAGCTCGCAGAGCAAAGGGGCCGATGTAAGCAGCAGCAGTGCGTAGTGGCAGAAGCAACGAGCAGCGGCAGTGGCAGCGAGCAGCAACAACGACATCAGCAGCCGTGGGCAGCAGCAGCAGCAGCATGGCGACAATAGCAGCAACATTGCACTTGCGACAGCTCCAGCACCAACAGGAGGAGCAGTAGCATTGTAGTAGCAGCAGCGACTCTAGCAGTGGAGAAGCAGCAGTGGCCGCAGCGGCAACAGTGATGCGCAGTAGTAGTCATGGCTGTTGTGCTGCACAGCAATGTTGCGCAAAGCAGTTGCGCAGCCACGCATATTCTATGCAACTAGGAAGATTCTACTCAGCTATCCAGTTGTGCAAGGGGGTGACGAGCCCCCCCCGGCTCACACCAATAGTCTCTGTGACTCCCACAAAGGGTGCTCATGTCAGCCTTTTCCTTGATGATATCATCAGGTCCATGCTGATTTCAACAAATCCCTACTGACATCTGCACTTGCTTTAGTGAACTTTTGGGGTCGGAAAGTCAAAAATTGCCAATGTTTCAAATTCGTGAGAACCGCTGACAGTTTTGAAATCTGACCTGTTTGATGTCCCAGTCCATACTGAGGGCTGACATGGCTCCCACCAGTGACAAGGGCAAATGACCACTAGATCCCTCTTCCTCCTTCTCACGGGTCATGAGCCCACGCTCGTATGCCATTGCCGACCTGCGTAGTCAGCAGGATGTGTTTCATTGTCAGCAGCAGCATCAGACTGACGCCATCCTTGCGCTCAGTGATCTTATTCGTGGTCAGTCCACATCCCCACAACAGACATCCTCGAAAGTCGGTGGTGCCATACCTTCTGCACAGCAGTCAGCATCTACAACGAGGAGAGCAGCAGGACAGGACCCACCACTTTTTGATTCTTTGGATGAGGACCCCCGACATGCCAGGCATGGATGATGACACCCATGAGAGGGAGATTCGCGTGCTTTGGGCCCGTCTCTGCCAGCTTCAGACGCGATCTGGTTCCTGGATCCCGGAGATCCGATCCTCGCCTGACCCCTACCTTGGCGACTTTCCTCGTCCCGGTGTCTTCCCCATCCCTCGTCCTTCCCAGCCTGTGGTTTCTCTCCCCACGGAGCGGCAACCCAAGGACCTCGAGACACCGCCCCAACGCTATGTTAGCGAGGACGGCTTTGATTGCTGGGAGATCCTCTTCCAGGCCTGGGCCATTGCAGAGGGGGTATGACCCTACTATCACAGTCCGTACAAGGTTACGGACTGTGCTCAGGTGCTGACAATGGCTCGGGCCATGCACGGACTCCTTTACGGCATGCCGCGCGAGACTGTCGTGGAATTTTTCCCTTTCCTTGGAGAGGACGGCACGGCTGTGGGTGCTGATCCACGTGGGGGCTGGGATCTGGTACTGTCCCTTCTTGCTGTAGAGATGCACGCCACCCTCGCGGCTCACATTCGCGCCTTTCATTCCCTTTGTCAGGGACCTGTTGAGTCTGCAGCTGATCACTGGCGGTGTGCCATGTGCATCTACACACACATTGGGACTTGAGAAGGTACACAGCTCTGGGCGCTTCGCACGCTCATGATCAGAGTTTGTCTTGAGTACACACACATCTTCTCAGGGTACAACGACGCTGTGCTCAAGCCCATCTCCACCTTACCTCAGTTCCTTCCTTGGACGCATCAGATTTTCCTTCAAGTGACTTCCGCCCGCGAGGTAGCCGTTGCCCATCAGTCGAGTCCCCTTGCTGCAGCTGTCATTGTGTCATCGCCGACACCCCTCTTCCAATCCACTCCTTCATCCTATGGCACACCCTCCTCTTGCCCTTCCACCCTGGCTATCTTGACTCTGATGCAGGGTGTGGCAACCGCGACACTAGGGAAGAAGGGCAAGAAGAAGAATTGTTCGGGCCATTAGCAGTCACAGCACTAGCAGTCATGGGGCAGTAGCAGTGGACGTATTGTCCACCGCTACAACTGTGGAGGCGCTCATTGCTACACCTAGTGCCAGTAGCCACTCGACTAGGCGCAAATCACTCGCGGTCTTCAAGCTATACATGCGCAATGGGCCGCGTCGAGTAGCACAGCCTCTGGTTGCGCGGCGACCACAACTGCAGCGTTCCTTCTTCCCCACCGGTGAGCAGTGGCAACCCGGAACCGCGTGACCGCACCATCGCAGAGCTCCGTCACCTTCTGGCACTTTGCTTTCAGGGAGGTGTGAGTGTGTTGTCACAGCTGGGTGGTTCACATACTATTTCTTCGCTTGTTCTCGTCACTCGTGATGACTCGTGTGGGGGGGGGGGCAGAGCTGGCATGTAATGATGATGGACGTGATAGTACCGATTAGATTCACAAGTCCCACCTATGTGCCCCTCATCGTTCCTTCTCACCTGTTGCTTAGCGCCCGTCTGAGGTCGAGTGCTCCATTGTCTGTTGTACGGTGACGTCCTCTGGCCGTGATCCCGGTGGCACTTGGATCATCAATTCTCGTGCCACTCATTACATTACCTGTTGTCGTAGTGACTACGTTGTTTTCGGTCATGTTGCGTCTGTTCGCTCCGTTTGCATAGGCTCTGGTCAGTCCTTGCCGGTCCAGGGTGTTGGGGTTGTGTGCTTCAATGGTCCGTCTGGCCTCCTGTATCTTTCCGAGAACCACTTTGTGCCTGACCTTGAGCTCAGCTTGCTTTCTGTGCGTGCCATCATACTGATGGGACTCTTTGTGGAGCACAGTACAGACTCCGTGACTGTGACAACTATTGATGCTCGCACTGTTGTTCTTCGTGCCTCTGTTGTGGATGATCTGTATTGTGTTTCACGGATTTCTTCTTTTTCTTCACCACCCTCTCCTCTTGCTCGTGTGTTTCTCACTAGTGTTATGTGTGCTGAGCACCACCGGCTGCTGCATCGTTGCCTGTGTCATGTGGGCTCTGACACAGTGTTGAAGCTCATTCGGACATAGCCCACACTCGGTCTTGACATGGCTTCTTTCAAGAAGCCGCCCAAGACCGATTGTCGGTTATGTGCTCAGGGTAAGATGTATCGTTGCACCTACCCTGACTCTCTCGAGCACTTCGCCCCCTCGAGTTGGTCAATTTGGACCTTCTTGATCCACTTCCTGTCGAGTCTTTGTCCGATCGGGGTCGATACGTCTTGACTCTGACTGATGACTTCACTCAGTTGCGGTGGATCTACAGCCTACGCAAGAAGAGTGACACCGCTCTCGCGGTTTGTCTCTGGCTAGTGATGGCTGAGCCTTAGTCCCGCCACACGCTGCATACCTTTCATGAGACACAGTGACCGTTTGGCCGACTGGGGATCATTCACCATCGGCCGACTTGCCAATTCTCCTGAAGTGAATATGGCATAACTAAGTGAAAGTGCATTGGATATGGCATAGACATATAAAATGGCATGAGTGTAGCATGGTTACTTTCCCGGTCCAGTGGACACCGCTTCATTAAAGTTCCGACATTTGGATATGGCGTGGTTAATGTGCAAAATGTGGATACCGTTATAGATATAAAAAATTCTGTGGATATATGGTCACTCCCCCACTGTAATTACCACTAGAGGAATCCGATTAAGAAAGTGGGAACTTTTAAGGGCGGACTTCCAAGTTTCCTCTGTTGTCGCTAGACCATCTTTACATTGCCCCCATTCTGAGGATTATCGCTACATCGTCCCCATTCTGAGGATTATATCCAGGCCACCCCTATGTGTTAATATTGCTGAACAGACTGTAGATGGTGAACAGGTTGAAGTTGCGAGGCAGAACAAAATTGAGAATTTTGGCCACTTGAGCAATTTATAATCAGCAGTAAGTGTACTTCGATGACAAGTGTCGAAATGATAGAACATATATATACAAGTGTCAAGTTACGAATGAGGTATAGTCTGGGTTGTTGGGTCGATTGATGAGCGACACGTGTGGAGTCGCGTCGTGAGTGGTTGGATTTGAGAAGCTCCGCCAAGGAGTCTGGGGGCTTCGAGGATCAACGGCGAAGATGCAAGATGCGTCTTTTTAAATCTAGATATGTCTCGATGTGTCGAGAAGTCAACCGAAAGGTCGTGACACTTTTCTCGATGATTCTCGAAAGTGGTTGAAGTTGTCACAAAGTGCGAGAAGGTTCACCGGAGGGTGAGGGAAGTTGGCCGGATTGCCCTTGACCATCGGAGTGAAATCAGGGTCTCGACGCGCGGTGGGCTATTTGTGTCCGGAAAGAAACACCCATTCAGAAAGATGGGGGACTCATGTATGTCTGCTACGTAGCACTTGTCGTGCTCTAGGGAATCATTTCCAGGATGCCCAGAACACCCAGTCTTGCTCCTAGTTTGAATATTAAGGGTAGAATAATGATAGTATCTTACGTTGCACATTGCTGAAATTCGCTTCCAATGAAGCCATTTCATACACCACTCTGGACACAGAGTCCCTTGTGTCCACCTTCCAGAGTTGGTCGCAGCCGTCATTGCTTTGTCGTCAACAACTGACATGTTACATGTTGCACGCCCAAGAATGTTCATATCCGCACAAAGCATTGGATGCACATGGACTGTAATGTTGACAATATAGGTTTATTAAGTTTATTCACAGGTTTGGAGTATCGAGCCTTGTGTTTCTTACCTGATTCGTATTGAGACATGTATAACGATTCATCATCAAATTTTTTCTACCTATGCATCATCTCAATTTGAAATAAACAGGACCGTGTAGACCTCAACGAAGCTCCTTTAAGTACACAGGTGCCACAATGGAAATTTCTTCAACCAATGTGCGAATGTCTACGGATGTGCATGCTTGCCTAGTCATTACCTCCCCCTCCCCCACTTGTTGCATGCCTCGACATCCGGTTCCTATGTTGCATGTTGCATCGTTGACACCTGGGCAGCACGAACGCCCTTGAGGGCGGCCCGCGAAGTGCCATGGCGGTAGCTGGCATTCTCGAACCAGCTGAGTTTCGTGAATGCGGGTATTGTACGTATTTCATCAGAAACATTATTATTGCAATGCCTACATTCCGGCCACATGGTGGCCTCAACCTTGTTTGATTCACCTGGAGTTCAGCAAAAAACCGTTTACAAAACGTGAAATGTACGTCGGCAGCTGTCACCTTGTCCTTAGTTCCTGGATCCGCTGACCGCCGACCCAACTGTTTTGTGTTGCGATCCATCTCCGCTCGTTCGCAAAGTGGGACGAGGACATGCGTGAGCAAGATGAGTGGGATACGTAGCACGATGCTGCAATGTTGGCCTCCATAATTCCCAGGTCTCCTGACCATGGACCAGTGATGTATGAAGGCAGAAAAGCATGTCCGTCCTAAATGGTACTATCCTCCAAGTGTTATGTTCAACACTCATCGCCATGGTTCAATGATACTGCTTCTGTGATGTCAAGTCTAAACCGCTTGCTAGGTATGAAAAACTATTAGGAAGCTTCCTAGCCTTGCTATTGTTGACGTGGTGACAATCAGCTGGTACACAAGCAAGCAAGCAGGTGAATGAAACAACAAGGGTTAGGCTAGGGAGACATGCAAAGATTCATAAGCTCCTTAGGAAGAGTTAGCCATACAGAGAGAAATAACAAGTGACAAGCACAAAGCATGAATACCTGTTGTGGTGCACGGCGGGTGACACACGCAACAAAGTCAATTTCTCTGAAAACCAGGCCAAAACCACTGTTGGGGCCAAACCTTGTGCACAAGTATCCAAACTCTACACTGTTTGAACCTAGAGCAACAGAATCTAAAGCCAGATGCTACAAATTGTAACATGCACAAGTCTGTCATCGATTAGTGGACACAATGCAAAACATGCAAATCGGGCTCAAGAGTCAGTTCACTGAGAAAACTCTAGCGGTTGTACGACAACTGAAGAGCATCTTAGTAAGCACCCGGGACGTTGTGGCTTTTGTCTCCCAATTTTAAGTGGGTAGAGCCACCATCCTTTGGTGCTCCGGCGCCAGGTGGACCCCCATCAGGGATGTGCACGAGCATGGACACGTCCGAGTGGCCATAGTAAGCTATACATATAGAAGGGGACTACTCACATCACCACACTCCTTCAAGCCCTGATGGTGTGCATGTCCATACACTTGCAGTCTTTCATGAAGGTGCGCAAGGAGATTCTCAATATTCCATCCGCACACATCCCACTCTCAGCCACTCTCAGGTAAGGGGCAAAGTACGACAGGAAGAATGGCCACCATGACCTTTCCGCGTGCCAGTGTCTTGGTCAGGAAGTCAGCCCGCTGCATGTCCTTACTCATCCAAATGACAAATATCACCTGTTCCTCCACAAGATCACGGGAAAATAAATACTCGCCTGGTCTGTGCTTTGTGCATGCATGAAACACACACGAGATTTCTGTAATAGAAAGTGGAATCTGGTTGTCACAGCGTAAAACGATGTAAGACACGGACTGACACAACTCACAAAACTGAAGGTGTGGTCACACCACCTTTTCAGCCCTAGCTCCAAGCACAATACACGCAATCTCTGAGGAGCTATGTACAATGCAGCCCTACTTGCCGCTGCACCATGATATAGGGGTGCTACCTAGCAAGAACACGAAGCATGTCCAACCGCGCCCATCATGGCTTCACGCCCGGTCATGGTCTGTGTAGCTATTGATAACCATAGAAGACTACCGTCAAAAGCACAGTCCAAGGCGCGGTGTGGAGACCATGTACCACACCACTCGCATAGCCACGTGAGGGGCTCTTGCTCGATGAAACTATGACCCTTGTACAAGGAGGTTGACGGCATTGCTATGTCGGGTTGTGTGGTAGTGGTCCAGTACATCAGAGAGTCAATGAGGCACAAGTACAGGGTCACGCCCATTATCTCCCCCAGCTGTGCTGGATCATCCACCTTCAGAGCATCTTGCCTGTCAGGTATGATGGGAGGTGGATGTTGTGGGAAATGTACCAAGGAGGTCAATAAAATTCTCTCCCAAAATGGGGGCGTAACATTTCTGATGCAACAACAGTGTCCGTGGTTGAAGATCACATATGGTCTCCACCCCGAGAAACACAAGTGCAGGACCCATGTGATTCATCCTGTAGGTATCCTAAAGGACTCCCTTGGCCTCCTTCATGACCTCCATCAAAGGAGACGCAATCAAGAGTTCTTATGGCAACAGGCATACATAGGAGGAGACCTGGTGTTTCTGTGAGGGAGAGATGTAGGTTGCAATGGCTGAGAGTGCAGAAGCCACAAGAAGGCCAAGTAACATGTGGCCAAGTGAATGCAAATGTTAAAGATGATGGCCAGATAACATGTGGCTAAGAAGATGAAGTGTTCTGCGATGCAAAGGAGTGTGGAGTTGCATGTCCATGCACGGCATGTGATGTTATCTGCTGGGTGTACAGTTTGTCAATGTATGTGCAAGAGGGGATTGCTAGTTGTGGCCTATCTCCATTGTACTAAGTTTGGAAGTGAATGCCATGAATTCTTCTAATGGTTCTACTGCAGTCTTTGCATGCAACTTGATGTTTGTGATTGTTTCAAACTTATGTATATCTTTCTTATGTGTAACATACACAAAGCCTGGATAATTGGTGATTGTATTGATCAAACAACGTGGAAACTAATTCATGAGGATTGATTTCACAAGTAATCGAGGGTTAAAGGTGAAAAAAAGGAGTACGTGGTATGATGCCCAAGTACAAAAGCCCTGCCCGACTTTGAAAATGGATGGGAAGTCTAATTGATAACAAGGCCAATGAGAGGTGTAAGAATTGTCTACTAAGGTTGCAGCAAATTGGTAAAAGGATAACAGTTGCTTATGATGATTCATATGACTCCAGGCACTAAGAGTGGGGAAAACATATCTATAACTCACAGTCCATCAGCACAAGTCATCCTGCAAATGAGCGTAACATGCATATTATTACAAGAAGTGTAACTTTTTTACACCAGCAACATTTGGGCAAAGTAGAAAGATTATGCGTAAATAGTACCAGTACATCTTAGGTGAGCTGGGTAGTCTGCACACAATATGCTGAAAACATACTCCAAGGCTCAACATAAGAAGGACAACGCGGAGAGGAATTGACTGTATTGTATGACAAGTACCCTTCGAAAGGGGGAAAATGCAAAGATCATTCACTAGTGTCATTGCCTCTTTAAAAGGAGGACAACCTGAAGATGAAATGACTATACTTCATGTACGATAATCAGAGCGCAAGACACTAAGGACTCGGTGGCTCCGACCAGATCCATGGCTCTGGAAAGTTCGCAGGCCTATGACTCCGCAACGGCTTGCCTAAGTCCTCATAGCCCTTTGTGAATAGCCTCACCAGATACAGGTATCATTCAATGAGTAGCACGTTCATCTTGTCCATCAAGTCTCGTTGCTGGCTCAGAGTAACCGGTGGATTTATTTTTCCAGGTTGGTTGTCTATGTTGTTGTTGAAATTGGACTCGAGGAACTCCATCCATCGAGTTTGTAAACAGCTCAAATTTTTTACATAGTCTTGAGATATTTTAGCTCATGATGGTCAGTGTGGACGATGCATAGCTGGCGTTCCAAGTACCACTGTCATGCTTTGAATGTGTACATGACTAAGAGCATTTTTTTTGTGTGCCTCATAGTTGAGTTCCGGATTGCATAGCTTTGGTGCCATGTACATGACTGGTTGTTCTCCACCACTGTTGTTTTGGAGGAGAACGGCTCCGATTGCTCAATCTGACATATCAATAGCCATGACGTAGTCCACCATCGAATCTACTAATCATATGGTTGGAGCTAAGGTCAAAGAATTTCTCAAAGATTCAAATGCTTTTTGTTTGTTGTCCTCCCAATTCCATTTGATGGTTTTACAAGTGAGATCAAAGAGAGGCACTGACACCCGGCCATAATCTTTTATGATTCGACAATAATAATTGCAAGATCCCAAAAACACTTGGATGTCCCGAACATTGGTCAGTTTCGGCCAACGTGCGACTGCCTCAACCTTTTCCGGGTCCATGGTCATTCGCTCGCCGCTAATGATGTGGTCCAGAAACTCGATTGAACGGCGACCGAACTTGTTCTTTGAGTTTTTTTTCGTAAAAAGATAGTCTTATAAAATCTCAAAAAATTCTTGGAGATTTCCATTCTGCTTCTCTTGGTTATGAATGTAAACCACAATGTTGTTGAGGTATGAAAAAAAAAGAGTCGTCGAGGTACGGATGAAAGATGTTATTCATCACCGCAATGAATGTTGCAGAGACGTTCGTGAGTCCAAACATCATAAGTGCATACTTGAAGTACCCATATCTAGTGTGGAGTGCTGTCTTCTCAACTTCCTTATGAGATACACGGATCGGATGATAGTCATGGCCTAGGTTAAATTTAGTGAAAATTCGGGCCTTGATGGTGATGTATCACCATTGAGGTCCAAAGTTGGTTGTCTTCATTGGAGTTGGTAAACAATTTTGTCTACTCGCAGAAGGGAGTAGCGATTCTTGATGGCGATGTTATTCGATGCTTGATAGTCAATGTACATCTGCATTTTTCTAGTTTTCTTCTTTAGAAAAGGTATAAGTGCTTAGGGTGACTTGGAGGGTCTATGAATCACAGACTGAGCATCTCCTTCAACTTCTTCTTGAGTTTGGTCAGCTCATGGTTGCCCACCCCATAGGACCAACTGACCCTTTCATGGTCGATCTACTATCCTAATTAAGGTCTATTTGGTGATCGAGAATTCTTTGCAGAGGTAACTCTCGAGGCCGTTCATCAGGAAAGACCCCTTTGAAATCCTCGACGAGCGATGCAAATTCCTCCACAATGGCTACGGACTTGTCAAGTGTCAAGGTTGACGTGTTTGCCTTGGCTGTCACAATTTCTTCTGCTTCCCCTATCTCCACGTGGACTAGCCACGCTTGAGCTCTGCGTCACAAGTATCTCTTAGCCACGCCAAGAGATATCGGCTGGCGTTTTGTGACTGTTGCAACTTCCTTTACTGCTTCCACCTCTGCTGCTTTTCGTAACCGCTGTTGTATCGTGGATTGCTTAACCAGAAGCAGATGTTGTTTTCTGCCATTTATGCTAACAAAGAAGGATCCGCTGCTCCAGTCCACCTATAGGGTGTGTTGGTACAACAAGGCCCCAAGTTGAATTTTCACCATCAAGGCCCAAAGTTTGTCAGATGATAGCCGCTGTGTAAGTCAGCAAAATTCTAAAAGGGTTCATAGAAGTATCACAAATTTCATGAATTATTCAATACTATTCCTTTGACTTCTCGATAGTACTAAAATTTTATAAACGTGCTTCAACATCCTAAAAAAACTCTGACCTATTGACGGAGTTTATGGAAGCAAGCACTCACAACGCAACGTCGCACTTGTCGCTTGGCTCGAGTGCCAGAGACCCAACATGTACCTCATTGTGATTCTCGTCACTGTATGTATATACTCGACTTGTTTGACACTTGTCATTGAAGTACATTTACTAATGCATACACATAATCCATTTTTCTCCATTCCTCAAATCAACTTCTCCTCCTCACCTCACCCATATGAGCCTTTCATGTTTTGCTCCATGTAATACTTGGTATCAATGCACAATGGTGTTGAAGGGGAAGCCCATACGTTAACTACAGGGTGAAAACCTTGTACGAGTCTTCAGTGCATCTCCACCACTAAATTTTTTGTAGAATTCAGGGAAACAATGTTAAACGGAGTGAGCACAACCAATGACAAAGAAGCAATAATTGGCAAGTACTCTGGCGATGGAGGATAAGCAGTATACGATCAACAATTCTCTCTATGCACACCAGGCAGAAGCGGCAACTTTTGTAGCGAATGATGCAGCACTGATGACCTCGACGGCCAACCCGATGACGGACCGCTCAGGCTCGACGTATCATTTTCCCCCGTCATTGTCCACCGTGTCGGTATCTAGCACAATGGGAGGCACTGGACAATAAGCTTGCATCAGTGAATACCTGTATTAGAAGTAACCAGGACTCAAAAGCCTTGACATCCATCTTCTCCAAAAACTCAATTGGATGATGGAGTTATAGAATTCACGCATGAAAGAAGCATAACACACTGAGACAAAACTTTAACTCTCAAGTGAACTCCAAGTTATACATGCATTCCTTGAGTCATTTGATCCCGCGCATCCAAAGGACCAACAATCTTGATGTGGCAGACATGCTTGGATGTAAAACTCACCGCTGTTGGGATTAACAACAATACAAATAAGTGACATCGCAGCCTCACTTTTGCATGGCATGGCTTTGAGTTGATGGTCCAATCTAAAGACCATCCAACGGCAGCAGGAGACCTGCAGATCTGACTCAATGGCTCATGCGACTGCTTTTACATGGTCGACTGTAGACATTCTATCTCTCAAGCACATTAATCCAGCATGGCACAACTCTTTAAAACAACCAGAGAACTGGATGGACTTCGTGCGTCATATTCGCATGCTTTGGAAAGATGAAAAATAAGTATGACGCATGGTACAAGATTCAACGCCTGCGTCAGCGGTCCAATGTGGTAGAATACACTCAAACTTCATGTAAAATCATCACCTGTAGTGACCTTGCCCCCAACAAACTCTTCTTCTACTACAAAAAATCCTCAACCGCGACATTCTGTGAGCTATTGCTATAGTTTTCATCCAGGATAACCTTCCACAAATTATTGCAGCGACTAATTGCATCGATAGTGCCGACTACAATGCTTGGATGCAGGAATCTAGTGTCTGGCGAGTCCAACGCCATAATTCTTATTGTGGCAAAGGGGGGTCACAGTCGACAAAAACCTCATCTCCCATGGGTATTGAGGCCTTCAATTAACAAAATCAATACCTTTATTGAACTTGCGAGAAGTTGGGTAGCAGCCAGTCTTTCAACAGTTGGAAAATCTTGTGAAACTATTGGAAAAAGCAAAAACAGACCAAAAGGGGAGGGGGAAGTCATTGATAAAAATTAGGGACTTGGGAAACGGAAAGAGATGGGAAAAAATGGTGGAACTCTGTCTGGTCGGAAAAAATTGCACTAACCAATTGCCCACCTAAGTGGCCCACGCCGTAGACGAGGGTTCTTGAGATCGCAAAGTTGGACAAGGGGTACGAGGACGACCAGCCGACAATACTGCTATGAGTAAAAACCAACAGGTTGTAAAAGTTGTAGAACGGTGCAGGAGGAGGTTCTCATAGTTTCCTACGTAACGACATGGTTTGGAAGCTGGGTTTGTTGACTGAACAAGGATTATTTGAAGGAAGAATTGTGAATGGACGACTGTCGATCCAACGATTTTACAAACCTCTCTGACTACAATTCAAACATCAGCATGACGTAACACTCTGGAGAACTTCCCAATGAGTGACCAGAAAATCAACCTCAGAAAAGATTTCCGGTACCAGCACAGTACACATGTAGACTAGATGTAACGGATTCGATGGAATCCTTGGCTGACTAGGCCAAAACCGTGGTGCTTGAGGGTCTCCGACCCTCAAGCCATCCCGTCTCACCTCCCAAAGTCCCAGGTGACCCCGCTCAAGCCACGTGGTTCCTTCGACCGGTCGGCGTGGCACTGCCACTCTACACTCTCCCCCACTAGGAGTGAGAGCCGCCTCGGCATCTCCTGTATTCCCAATGTGGGATTTGAGCCCTGGAGCTCTGATACCAATGTAGCGGATTGGACGGAATCCTTGGCGGACTAGGCCAAAACCACGGTGCTTGAGGGTCTCCGACCATCAAACCATCCCGCCTCACCGGCCACAGTCCCAGGTGACCTCGCTCGAGCCAAGTGGCTCCTTCGACCGGTCTGTGTGGCACCGCCACGCTACACTCTCCCCCACTAGGAGTGAGAGCTGCCTCGGCATCTCCGGTATTCCCAACTTGGGATTCGAGCCCTGGAGCTCTGATACCAATGTAACGGATTCGACGGAATCCTTGGCCGACTAGGCCAAAACCGCGGTGCTTGAGGGTCTCCAGTCCTCAAGCCATCCCGTCTCACCGCCCACAGTCCCAGGTGACCCCCCCTCGAGCCACGTGGCTCCTTCGACCGGTCGGCATGGCACTGCCACGCTACACTAGAACAACTGATCGGTGTACATCAACGTTAATGGCAGAAAACAACACCTGTCTTTGATCAAGAGATTCGCAATACAGCAGCACTTATGGGAAGCAACAGAGGTGGAAGCTACAGGGGTAGTTATGGAAGTCACAAAATGCTAGCTGATATCTTTGGACGTGGCTGAAAGATATCTGCGACAAGGAGCACAAGCGTGGCGTGTCCACGTGGAGATAGGAGAAGCAGAAGAAATCATAGCAGTAGAAGCAACCACATTGGCCTCGATGCCTCACAAGTATGTAGCTCTTCAGGAGGAGTTTGCATCCCTTGTCGAGATGTTTGAAGGAGGTTTTCCCTAAAAAATTCCTGAAGAGTTATATCCACAGTGAAGCATCAAACACTAGATTGACATGAAGCCGGAAAAAAAAAGGCCGACGGTGAAAGGGGCCTATGGGATGAGCAGCCACAAGCTGATGAAACAAGAAGATCAGCTGGACAAGATACTTTGTCAGGGGTTCATCAGGACATCCATGTCACCCTATGTGGCACTTGTACTATTTTTTAAAACAAAAACTGGAAAATGCAAATGTGCATGGACTGCCTAGTATTGAACAACATCGCCATCAAGGACTAGTACCGTCTTTTGTGAGTAGAAAAACAATTTTACCAACTCCGTGGGGCAATAAATCTCACCAACATTGACCTACACAACGGCTATCATCAGATGTGAGTATCTGATAAGAACATAAAAAGAATGGTATTCTTTCTATGTCATTTTCTTTTTTATGTCAGGCATTCCGTACCTGATACAGTCACTTGTAGTTCAAGGT
Source organism: Penium margaritaceum (assembly GCA_023375785.1). Taxonomy (NCBI): domain Eukaryota; kingdom Viridiplantae; phylum Streptophyta; class Zygnematophyceae; order Desmidiales; family Peniaceae; genus Penium; species Penium margaritaceum. The sequence continues at coordinate 17,287 of SZWC01016938.1, forward strand.
TATGCTGTTCGGACTCGAGAACACCCTTGCAACATTCATGGTAGCGATGAACAACATTTTTTGTTGGACATAGATGACTTCGTCATCGTATACCTCGGTGACATTCTAGTGTAAATTTCCATCCTGGATTAGCGAAATGGACATCTCCAAAAAGGTATCTCACTTATACAAAGAGATATCTCACAAAAAATCTTGAAATGTGACTATGTGACTAAATTTTGCTGATAACTAAGGGTTGGTCTATGAAGTTAATGCTGTATAAGGAAATTGTAATAATCAAGAGCACACAAAAGTTTTCACTACAAGTTTTTTCATCAAACAAATCATTGAGGCGTAAAGCGCAACTTTTGATTTTTCTTGGCCACATCATTGACGATGGACGAATCAACATGGACTCGAAGAAAGTGAAGGTGGTCATTGATTGGCCAATTCCAACCAACGTTCAAGACGTCTGATTGCCTTTGGGATTCTACAACTACTACTGTCATGTCATTAATGGATTATGCTTGAGAGTTAGAGTATCTCTCCGATCTCTTTCAGAAAACTACTGAATAAGGTTTGGGAGATAACGAACAATAAGTGTTTAACTCTTCGAGAAACGCTCTGACCTCGGCTCTAGCCCTAGAATTAGTGGATCCAATGGTGGACTACGTCACGGCCACCGACGTGTCCAATCGAGCGATCATAACCATTCTCCTTCAAGATAATGGCTGTGGAGAACAACCGGTCGTAAAAACTGCATACACCATAACTTAACTACGCATTGAAAACAAAGAACAAAATGCTCTCAGTCGAGCACGTGCTCAAGACGTGATGGTGTTACTTGGAATGCCGACGATACATTGTCAGCACCAAACATCTCAAGACAAAGACAAATTTAAGCTATAAAAAAACCCGATGAATGGAGTTCCTTTAGTCCAACGTTGACAACAACATCGATAATCGACCTGGAACAGAAAATCCGTTGAATGCTCTGAGTTGATACCTGACCTGATGCCCGAGAGTAACCCGTTGCTCACTAAACAAAACCCGTACCTTGCAAGAAAATGTATGAAAGGTTACGATGAGTTTGGCAGGAATGACAAGACCAAGTTTGGTTCAGTAATCCCAACTAGCGACGCCGATTCACTCGTCAAGAGGTTGTACCACCAAACGAGGAGTTGCGACGGATGCTAAAGGAGGAGAGCTATGACAAAGGTCTAGGTACAAACATGGACAAGGAAAGGAAACTCAAGAAGATGGAGAAACATTACTCGTGGAACCGGATGCAGATTGAAGTAGAAAACTTATGCAAATCATGCAACACTTGTCAGCGGCCAAAATCTCACCGCACGAGGCCACTAGAATTGCTCCAACTTGCTCCAACTGCAACAGAGCCATGGGTTGACATCAGCATGGACTTTGTGACAGGGTTGCGTGCCACTCTGGAGGGCTATGATGCCATCCTTGTAGTAGTGGACCGGTTTTTTAAATTGTTGTATTTTATTCCGACAATGACCACTTTCAATGCACAAGGAACAGTACGTCTGTTTCAGAATCAGATCGTATATGGGGTGTCATCATCAATGAAAGAGACGGCCGCTTCACTAGTCATTTTAAGCACAAACAGATGACTCATTATGGTAGTCGGATCCAGTTGTCAAACGGCATTCCATCCTTAAACCGACGGGAAAATAGAGGGGAAAAATCAGATAATCAAACAAATTTCTCCTCTTACTGGATAAATTTCAACACAAGCTGCACGATACTCACTGGGTAGCCAAGTTGCCAAGTGTTGAACTCACATACAACTCCACAACTTCTACCGCAATGTGTAGAATTCAATCAAAGGTGGTCTATATACAACTTCCCACCGTACCTGCAAGACTCCAAAGCCAGAGCAATAATTCCGCGGTTGACATCCACTGATGGGACTTCTCTTGTATTTGAGAGGAAACACGACAGACTCTCACGAAGACACAAGCCCCTGTAAAGCAAAAAGTGGAAAAACATTGCAGCGATGACATGTTCATCACTGACTATTAGGTCCTATTCAGCTCCGCGAACATAAAAATTCATGGACAAGACTTCATGAAGATCAAACCCCGGTGGTTGGGTTCATTTGAGATAAAATGAATGCAAAATCTGATTAAATTTGCCTACCAGAGAGCATGGAAATCCACCCAGTCTTCCATGTCAGCAATCTCAAGCACTACCGTGATCCCAACAAGAAATTCCCTGATTAATATGTTGCTCCTCTGCCTCCTTTTCAAGTGGATAGGGATACGGATAACGTGATTGAAGACATCCTTGGACATCAATGCCGTGGAAAAATGAGTAAGCATCTGGTCTAGTGGCATAGTCACGCCGCCATGCATAACACCTAGGAGCCCTACGACAACCTCTGAGACATCGATCATCTGATTGACAGCTACCAGAGGTGTCACCGGTGTACGTCTCCTAATGTGCCAGGTTTTTGCTGCTAGTAGGGGAGAAGTGTTACATCCCACGATACCATAAACTTTAGCAGTGAGAATTTCTTTCCTTACATTCATGGCCCACCGCACGTCGACCTCGGGATTTTTATACTGCTTGGCCAAAATCATTTTGGCTACCTGTTCCATCCTCCAGTGTTTTGCTTCCAAAGGTTGTGACACTTTCCAGAAAACTCGACAGAAGTATCACAAATTGTATCGATGTTTTGATACTGTTGAGTTAAAATCTTTTGGCAGTACTAGAATGTAATGAAAGCATGTCTCAATACTTTCAAATCCCTCCAGCTTATGGGCAAAGTTTCTCAAAGCGACTACTCACAACGTGACGTCACACGTGTTGCTTGGCTCGAGTACCAAAGATCCAACAAATGCCTTATTGTGATTCTTTTCATTGTATGTATGTGCTCGACTTGTTCAAAACTTGTCATCAATGTCCACTTACTGCTAAATTCAAAATATCCATTTGTTCCAATTTCTCAAATTGTCGTCCACTCTGCACCTCATCCCTGTGAACTATCCACGTTCCGCTCGGTTTAACAGGTCACAGATAGAATGTGTGGACCACAAATGGATTTGAGTAATGGGGGTACCTAGATAATCTTTGCATAGCAGTGATTTTACTTCAATGACAAGTGTCGCAACTGTGAAACATACAATAGAAAAAACAAGAATGTGGCTCACTGTGACCTCTTGGTTGGTTTACATGCTTTTGCAGATGACCGACTCGGTGGATGATGACAACAGCGGGCACTGAGCATCGGAATGAATGTTGGACCGTTTTGAGAGACGTGGCTTTCATCTCCTTGTGTGGAGCCTCTGATTTGGTAACAGTGCGAAGCCAGTTCCACCAACAGCAGCCACTGACACTCATGTCACTGACAGTCATGGACGGCTGCTCTTGGTAGCATACATCCTATCTAGGTTTAGGCAGCCATAACTCCCATGTGTGATTTTTCTAGCTTGTTCTGACTACACGATGCGTTTGCAACGTGCATATTTTAGTATGGTCCAGTTTTCAGGGAAAATGGATGGTGCCGGATTTTGGGGCTGTCGGTCTTGTGGCAGGGCTCACCAAGAAAACCCCACAGGCCATAAAGTAGTGCAATTTCCTCATTGGCTATTAGACTTATTGACAAGCCTCACAAAGGTGAGGACCTAGTTTAGTGTGGGAGGGGTCTCACACCACATCTCGTTCTTGCTGTCAACTCAGTCATTACTCACTTCGAACTGGGTCTAACTTTTGAGTGCAAGCATTCCCCCTCACAACTGAGCAGCTTTCGATGCTCAGACGCTAAGTCTGGATGCACCAGGCCACACACTTATCCAAGTGTGTGAGGCAGCATAAATAGTCTTGCCCAGAATAGTGCAACATCATTTCAAGCTGACCAGGCCATCCACGCAAGACACTTGACGTGGGGCCCAGGTGCAATCCAGGAACTGGACCAAACCATTAAGCGAGTGAGCATGTGGTGGTTTCTCACACGCCAAGATTGCTGCGCTGTGAGTTGTCCCCGCATGTCTGTAGAGCTTACTGTAACCACTCAGCCATGTCTATGCTCATGCAGATCCCTGATGGAGACCCAAATGGCACCGAAGCACCAACGGGTCGTGGGTTCATCCACCAGCAGCTGCCAGACAGCTGCCACAACATCCCGGGTGCTTTCTGAGGTCCTCTACAATTTTTCTCTAGTCGCTAGAGTTTTCTCAATGGACAGGCTCATGAGCCCAATGTACATTTTTTGCACTAATCAATTCCAGACCTGTGCATGCTACCAGTTTTAGCGTCCAACTCAAGATTTTGCATCTCTAGGTTCAGACAATGTTGTATTTGGATGACAGTGCTCAGAGTTATGGCCAAGACAATGATTTTGGGCCGGTCTTAGCACAAACTAACGCTGCCACGTGCGTCACCTGCCATGCGCCATGGCATGTTTTATGCCATGTATTTGTCACTTGTCATTTCTCCTCTTCATCACTGAGCTATTGGAGCTTACGATAATGTTTACGTCTCCCTATCCTAACCCTTCATGTTCCATGCACCTGCTTGCTTGCTAGTGAATAAGACGATTGGAAAATGTTGCCATGTCATTGGTAGCAAGGCTAGGACGCTTCCTAGCAGATTCTCATGGCATCAGAGTGGTGAGGCATCCCTCACAGAGCTTCACAGCAGAGACGCAGCAGTGGTAGCTACAAGGAGAGTCGCATCTAAAGCCACGGTTCTGGGTGGACTAACCAAGCCACAGCAGATTACAACAGTGTACACGCCCTTGCAACCGCATCGCCAAGCCACCACCACGGGACAGCAAAGGGTTGCCCAACCCTCTCCAATAGTAGTTGGGACACATGATGTTGCTAAGGGGCCAGTGATGCTTCTCGAAACCTTCATTCAGGTCATATCGATCACCCCCTCTGGACGTGAGAGAGCATAACTACCCCATACGACCACCGTTTTTGGTATGCAAAGACTCGTTGGAAAGCTCTTGCAATAACCTGTCCATCGCATCCACATCCACTTCATTTTGTATCCTGTAGGATACAAGAAACAAAAAAAAAGCTCGTAGATCTATAATTTTTTTGGATTTAGGGATGAGAAGAAAAATGTGATGATTTTGATGTTTTTGAAAGCTTGTTTTGTACAAAACCACCACCATTGCATTCAGCATTCTCTGGCGCATCGCTCCAAACATTGCTTCACTTGGGCAAATTTCATGCTGAATTCACCATTGTAGGTGATGATGTCATCACCAACACTAGCCAATTTTTTGGAAGAAACATGAATTTCATGCCAGCGTTCCATCTCCTTGAGCAACGCTAACAATTCTTGATTTTAACAACACTGACATTTGGACCCAAACTGAGCAGCACTGATGGTGCCGTTCTGTGACAAGGGCAAGGTACTAGGAGATTCCTCCTTTTCCTCCTCTTTGGGCATCATGAGTCCAGGGTCTCAGTCACTCGCAATGGAAGAGCTTCATTGGAGGTAGGATGAGATGTGCCGTAAGCAGCAGCGTCAGATCGACACATTGTAGGAGATTGTAAAGTTACTAAGGGGTCGTTCAGGGGGCCTCATAATAGACACTAGGAGGACCTGCTAGAGATAGACAATCCGTTCAGCAGTCTATACCTCATACAGCACCGCGGCCCCAACACCCCTCATCACAGGTTGAAACTTGGGATGCAGAGGAGATACAAGATGAGATATGTGAGGACGAGATTTGCTTCCTTGAGGAGCGCATTTGTGTGCTACGTCTGGGGGCATAGCCTCTCACCCTGCCACTTTATCGCTGTTGTAATTTGTCTTGTCATTCAGTAGCATTCACCTTTGCAAGCATTACTCTCACTGGTTGTCTCCCTGTATCATGCCCACTATCTCCTAAGCTTAAGGTCACCCTTCCCACTGAGTGGCAAGCAAATGACTTTGAGAAACCTCCATCCCGTGATGATAGCAAGGAGGGCTACAATTGCTGGAAGACCTTGCTTCAAGTGTGGGCTGATTCTGACGGCCTATGGCCTCACTACCATAGCCAGTACCAGACCCACGACAATCACCAGGTCTAGACACCAGCAAGATCCATGCACGTTCTGCTCCATGCCATGCCAAGAGAGACTGTGGTTTAACTCCTTCCCTTTCTCGGTGAGGCTGGGAGTGAGAGTGGAGCAGACCTGCGCCAAGGCTGGAAGCTGGTCTTGACACTACTCGCTGCACAGACTCATGTTACAAAGGCGGCTCGACTCGGTGAGTTCCACTCCCTTTGCCAAGGTCCCATGAAGCTTGCAACAGACTACTCGAGGCACGCCATGGAAATTTACATGCACATTGGGACTTGTGGCGAGACCCAGCTGTGGGCACTCGACGCCATCATGATGGGAGCACACTTGAACCATGTGTAGCTCTTTATGAGCTTCGACCATGCGGCCCTCTTAGAGTTGTCCAGGTCTACATCTGCATCCTTCGGCTCATCAATACTTTCTCCATGCGACATCAGCTCATGAGGCTACTTTCGTCCATTAGCAAAGTCCACTTGTTACAGCAGTGATTGCCACCCCTCCTACGCCTCTGTCCCACTTTGCCAGTTCCGCCTCCACCGCTTCCTCCTCCCCCTTCTCTACAATTGTGGAGCTTCGTCAGTTACTGGTGCTTCCTTCTCTGGGAGGTACAACTGTATTTTCACAACCAGGTGGACCCTAGACAGCTTGTCCTGCTATGTATGTTGCCCATGATGATTCTTGTGAGAGAGCTCTACTGGCTCGTAATGAGGATGGAACTGACATTACTGACTGGCTTGACGAATCAGAAATCCGGTCTTTCTTTTGTTGTCCCAAGTCCTCTGCTAAACGTCTAGCAAAGGCAGAGTGCATTTGAGCATGTTGTTCACTGTCGATGATTGGCCGTGAGCCAAGTGGCACCTGGATCATTGACTCTGTTGCCATCCATCACATGACTAGTCTTCATGGTGATTTTGTCGTGCTTGGTCCCGTTGTGTCTGTGTGGTCCAATCGTAGAGGATCTGATCAGTCAACGCCTATGAAAGGAGTTGGGGTTGTGTAGTTTAATGCACTGTCTTCACCCTTGTTCATCTCCGACATGCTTTTTTTTCCCCCTTTTACTGAGCTTAGCCTACTATTTTTGCATGCACCAAGATGGGCCTCATTGTTGAGCACTTTGCTGAATCTACCATAGTGACTGCTCAAGACACCCGTGCCATTGTTGTTTGTGCCTCCGTTGTTGATGACCTATATCATGTGTCTCATTAAACCGCCTTTGCTTCTTCTCCCACTTTCTCTTCAATGCTTGTGCTTTTCATTGGTGCTTTCTCCCTTGCACACCAGTGCTTGTTGCATCGCCGCCTCTATCATGTGTAGTCCAAAACTATGTCCAAGCTCATTGAAACGTAGCCAGCTCTCGGTCTTGATGTCGCTTCCTTCAAGAATTGACCCAAGACCGACTGTCTTTTTTGCGTCCAAGGTAAGAGTTTTCTCTGCTCTTACCTTTACTCTACTTCCCAGGCACTGCGTCTACTACAGTTGTTCCACTCGGACCACGTAGGTCCTCTCTCAATCGAACCCCTCTTAGGTCGGGGTCAGTATCTTCTCGCCCCGACTGACAATTGCACCTGGGTATGATGGGTCTATAACCTCCGCCACAAGAGCAATGCCACCCTAGGGATCTGCCTATGGCTGGTGATGGCTGAGCGCTAGTCTCGTCACACCCGTCCCATACTCCGGTTGAATCGTGGTGGCAAGTTCTTACGTGAGATAGATGCTTGCTTTGCTGAGAACGGGTCTTTAACCAGCTCTCCGCTCCCGCTACACCACACCGGAATGGTTTATCTGAGCATTGGAACCGTGCCTTGGAGAATGTGGTCCACACCGTGCAGTTTCAATACCATTTTTTGGAGTCCGTTCCATTTGAACGCTTCTCCTATACGAAATGGGTTTGGAACCACCTGCCGCATGGTCCTATTCTGGACCATGTCATGTCGTACAAGTTATGGTTTGGCCATCGTGCCAATCTCCGTCTTGCTCATGTGTAGAGATCCCTCGTCTGCGTCTAGAACTTCGAGGACCAGCGAGGGTCCAAGGTGTCACCTAGGGGTCACATATGTGTCTTACTCGGCATCTCCCCAGAGTCAAAGGCTTGGCGCATTTAGAACCCCGCTCACCATCGCATTGTGGAGTCTCATGACTCTGTCTTCTCTGAGGCTCTCACCTATTGCGACCTGTCCAGCATTCTTTTGCTTGCCGTAAACCATGTTCCCATATGTGTGGGTTCTTAGTGGATGCAGGAGTCTCGTCTTACAAATGGGTCCGTCCCGACCTCCTCACCTGTGATCTGGTCTCCGGCTACTAAACATCCGGCCATGTTGGTTGTGGGTCCCGTAGTCTCCTCGGTCTCCTTTGGCTCACCAGATCTTGTGCGTGTGTCAGTTCCTTCTGCCAAGATTGATCCCATGCCAGTTTTGTTCCCCTCTAGAACACCTGATCTTGTGCCAGCGTCAGGCCCTTCCGGCACATCTGATCCTGTGCCAGTGTCAGTTCCCCCTTAGCACACCTGATACCGCGCCGGTGACAGCATCCCAAGTCACACCTACTCCTGTGCCTGCAGCTGCTCCTCCTACATGTAAGAAAGCACTTGTCCATGTCTCTCCTGCACCCTCTTTCCTTCCCTACAAGTCCACAGCCCTTGTGAATGTGGCCTGGCAGCCCGCACCCTAGCCTCAGGTGTGCACCTCACCATCCAGCTACTCCCGCATGCCCAGTGGTCGTTTGCGACCACTAGCCTCTAGGGCTCAAGACACTGCTGACTTGGTGCCTAGAAGCCCGACTCATAGTGCTGAGAGTGGCGAGCCTGGCATGAAGACCCTTGGCCTGAGTGTCTAGGAAAACTGCACTGAGGTGCACCCAGCCTGCCATGTTGGTCACGAGTTGGTCTCTCAAAATTTCTTGGTCGCTTTTGATGTCGACCTAGTCGTGGTGAGGCCGAGAGCTATGTGTTTTAGCCACCCAGAGCTCTCCCTTGACGGCACGTGATAAGGGAACATTGAAGGAGGCACTCTCAACTGAGGACGGAGAGTTGTTGCATGAGATAAGAGCCATTAGTGAGCACGGTGTCTATAAGCTTGTTGACCTCTCGCTTGGGCGAAAGGCTGTACACGCCAAGCATATATCTTGCAAGAAAGTGAAGCCCGATGGGACACTGGATCGCTATTTAATCTTGCTTAACTCCCAAGGGGCTCTCATGGATTGAGGATGTAGATTTTTCTGACATGTTTGTATCCATAGGCCACATGACCACCGATCACGCTCCGTTTGGGATTGTTTTTCACCATGACTGGGATCTGCACCAGAAGGATATCAACAAGGAATTCCTTCATGGTAATCCAGAGGAGGAGATCTACATGGTCCAACCACTAGTGTTTGAGGTCGGTGACAAGGTCTGGCGCTTGCGTAAGGCCTCGTACGGCATGAAGCAATCACCCTGGTGTTGGAACCAGGAGATCACTAGTGCACTGACATGTGTCAAGTACATGTAGATTGATGACGTCCTGTCCCTCTTTCTCATACATATAGCAGACAGCTCCAACGCCATCCTGGTGTATGTGGATGTTCTCCTGATTGCATCTCCTTTAATTGGGATTGTGAAGGAGGTCCAAGGCAGTCATTCAGGTTGCCTTTAGGGTGATGGACCTTGGTCGTGCAGCTGTGATTTATGGGATGGATATCGTACGTGATCATCAGCAACGGATACTCTTGCTACATCAAGCACGTTACATTTGCATTATGGGAGAGTTCTTTCCTGACCTCCTTGGTGCAGTTCCCACAGCCTCCACCCCCATCATACCTGACGGTTAATGGAGCCCATTTTATACACCAAAGAGGCAGTGTATTAGGAAGGTACCCTAAATGGTAATTATGGTAATTTCTAAGAAATTTCCTTCATATTATTTTGTGTTCTGTTCACGTGAAATACTGTGTGTTTTCTTCTAGGCCATGAATACTGAATAAAAAAATTACCCTGGAAAAAAACACTAGGACATAGAGTAAGTCGTATTTAATATACCTACTCTTGTCCCAGGACTTGCTCAGTGAGACGTTAGTAATACCAGAATTAAACATATTCTTCTAGGGCAAACATTTGTATCGCTCGCAACAATCAAGCGTAACATTTTGTTTTACTCCGAAACGTCTCCCACGGTCAGTCGCAGACGATCCCCCCCCCCCCCC
>SZWC01016941.1:42613-60113 GCA_023375785.1 Penium margaritaceum
GGGGGGGGGGGGAAGGGGAGGGGGGACGTCTCCCCTCCCTCCTCTTGGTCCGTCGTCTCCCTTAGAGAGGGGGAACGGGAGGCCCCCGCTGGACGGGGAGCCTCTCCCTTCGGGCCCGCGGGAGCGGTCTCACTCGATAGTTTGGACGGGCCCGCCGGGGCCGTTTTGCTGCCGGCAAAACGTTTTTTTTTTTCAAGAGCTGTCGGCTCTTCGGCACTCTCCTCTCGACGGTGCGGAGTTCACTCTCGATGGTGCGTTCGTCGGGCGGCGTTTTGCCAAAGTCTAGAATCCTCTCGTTGCAATTGCTCGATCGACGGGCAGCAGTAGTTTCGACAAGGATTAGACGGCCGGATGGGTGTAAAAATCAGAGATTTGCGGAAGTTTGGCTCTGATGCCAATGTAACAGCCGTGGGCTGTTTTGCGACTAACTGCTGAACCAAAATGTAGGCCCTCAGAATAGTCGTTCCAGGAGAGCGGGCGAATGGTCGCCTCAGCCATTTTGGCTGAGACGAATCGCGCCACGAATGGACAGGGTCGTCATAGGGCATGGACGTAAAACAATAATCCTAAGCCTAATCGTTCCACGTGGCATTGCCACGCTGGAATAGGACCCTAGCGTCGTTCTAAGAGTGGAGGAGGAGTGACGCGATGGATTTTCCATCGCGGCACTCCTTTCACCTAGAATCCGGCCAAAGGATATTTTCCAGGCTAGAGTCGAAGTAGACTCTAGCCCAATATGTTTTTCCAGGCTTCGCCTTCTCGAGACATCGATCTCGAGCCCCTGAAACCCCGGAGAAGTATAATTCAATGCCATTTTTAATGCTAAAATGGCTCGTACGCTACACATATACATGTGCACATACATATACCTATACATCTACATATACATGTACATATACATATAAATTTAAATTTAGATATAAAATATTTTGTTTTAATTTATATTTAAGGGTTTTATAAAGATGTTTTAGAGAATGAAATAGGTTGATGTAATGCTTTACTAGTGTTTCACTTTGTTTTGGAGATTTCATACACTTTATATATATTTCATGAGCTTTTTTTTATGAGAGAAGGTATCCTGTATGTTATCATTTTGGCATAGTGCTTGTGTAGCCATGGATCTGCAAGCGAAATGTTTTCTGGCCTATCTTGGGACTAAAACACATGTAATGTTTTTGTGTTGTTTGATGTGATAATGAGGATACTTAAGAGGGATATCCACCGCAGAATTCGTGACTCCGCAAGCAAGGATCCGACAGTTTTGCGGGGTGGAGATCCGGGGGAGGGGGGGGGCGGGGGGGGTGGGGTTTGGGCGATGACGTGTCCGTCGCCCTTTGCGATCGTGCATGTAGCATGACCTCCCCCGCTATGCTCGATCAGCGACGCATGTCGCTGATCGAGCATGGCGAGGAAGGAGGATACCTCGTTCATATTTTTTAAAGTGCTGGTGTAGCGGGAGGGCCGGTTCGGCCCTCCCTCCTCGCTGATGCGAGGGGTGGTTGCGCACCACCCCTCGCGTCAGCGAGGGCTGGCCGGCGGCCAGCAATTTGCTGGCCGTCGGGCAGCTCGCTGCCGGCCGGCTGGACGGCCGGCGGCCGGCCAAGCGACCGGCCGGCCACCGGCCGGCCAGCCGCCAGCCGCCGATCGCGGCCTCAGCCGGATCGGCGGCTGGGAGGCCACGAGGGCCTCGAGGGCGAGGCCTCGTGGCCTCGTGCCCTCGTCCCCCCTCGCCCTCCTTGCAAACGAGCAAGAGAGGACGAGGGATAGGGGGAGCGAGGGGGAGGTCGAAGTAGCTGGCGTGAAATCGCCGGCGTGCCTCGCACGCGACGATTTCGCGCCAGAACGACAAAAAGAAACTCGAAGTTCGTTTATGACGAACTTCGACGTAAAACAAACGGAATAACTCGTGCGAACACACGAGTTCGAGGTAAAAACCCCCGGTTTGGGTCCCAAAACCAAGAGTTTGGTTAAAAACGGAAATGGGCCTCCGGAGACTCGAAATATTCGAGTCTCCCTGCTCTGGGTCGTTGATGACGATTGCCCCTCAGTCTTGCGAAGGGGGTAAACCCCTGACGCGGACTGAGAACGCCATTCTGCAAACTCCGACGATGACTTCAGAGCAGGAGCTGGAGATCCGGTCCGTTACAGTGGTTCTCAGAGCGAGACGACCCTCGTGACCAAGGGTTTGATGGAAACGGCGGCTACGACCTAGATAAAACGCCGCCGGCAGCTGCAAGCAGCAGCAAAAACGCCAGAACGGACTACGGCATCCACACTTCACGGATTGAAGCGCCGTGAATTGCGTTTGAGAGCTTGAAAATAGCTCTTCTTTGTGGAGACACTTCCTTCCAGTCTCTCCACACTTCCAGGGGGCTGGGAGGATTTTTGTGGGGCGGGTTGGGGAGTTCCCACCTACAAAACCACAAAATCCTCCTCATTTTCAAGGCTTCTCCAAACCTCCTTCATCCAAAAATTGGGACAGCGTCCCTCCCCAAGCTTACGGACTCTCACGACCTGAGAGAACCCTAAAAAGAAGGAGGGTGCCACCTTGGGGATTTTTGGCGGCTCCCCCAACACCGCCGGCTGAAGGAGGACGCTGCCAAGGGGCGCAAGACGTGACAAGAAGACGCAAGAAGAGATTAAGGAAGACCAGAAGAGAAGAAGACAAGAAGACAAGAAGAAAAGTAGTCTTTTTGTTCTTGACTTTGTACTTGTTTGCCTTCTTGTTCTTTGGTTTAGTTTTGTGAGCGGTACTCACACTCCTTGTCTCTCCCTTGTATTATGATTTTCTGTTTTCCTAGATCCTAGTTGCTACCAAGTGCCGTGAGTCACGGCTTAGGAGGACTAGTTTCTAAACCCACGACCTTGTGCCGACGTGGCGGCCTAGGAAAATAGATGTTTAAATTGAAATTGCCTTACCGATCGTGAGAGCAACGTCTTAGGAGGCGATTCCTCCTCGTTGTGGGGTGATCCTCACAACAACCTTCACGTGCTAGTTGCACGAGCGACGGGATGGCAAGTGCCGGACCGTCTAAGACCAACAAGGGCAAGGTGGTGGCGGCGTCACCACGAGCTCTCGGCGGACTCCAAGTTTTGGGAGCCGTCGCTGCGAGCACGGTTGCCAACCCAAAGGCAACCGTACCGCAAAGGGCAACCCTACCGCCTAAGGCAACCGACGCCAACCTCGGCGACACCGAGAGGCGTGCGGAGGCCGCAAAGGTGCTCGACGAGCACGTCGACGTGCACATGGGCGACCCCCATGCAACGGACGACGCGACGGAGGAGGATCTTCCGGAGGAGGACCCCGACGACGAGCACGATGTCGACGATGGCGAAGGCGACGAGGATCGCGACCATCGCCATCGTCGTGCGACGAACTCGAGCCGATTGCTCGAGAAGGGCAAGACGCTCGCCGCATCGCCTGAAGCTGCCGTCGGCAGCGAGACTGCCGAAAGCAGCAAGGGCATTGAAAGCAGCCACACGTGAAGTTCCCGCAAGAACGAGCCGGACGACGTTGCCGCGAAGGCAATTCGCGATGACCGTCGTAGGCTCGCGGAGTTTGCTGCCGAGGCCGCAGGCCGACTCAAGATCACCACCAGTGGTGGAGATACGGCGCCACTCGGAGGAATGGGGGCGGACCCTCCTTCCTACGATGCGGCCGCAATGGGGCAAGGCAGCGCCCACTCGAGCGTCGTCGCCGACGACAGTCTCCTCCGAAAGGTGGGGCTCCTTGGAGGCGTGTACGCGAACCGTACCCTCTTGCAGTGGGTAAGGGTGCACGGGCAACGCGAGGCCCTGGAGGCTATCGTAGATGCTCTGACGACATCAGAGCTCAAGTTTGCGTTCGCTAACCTGCTGGCCCACGTCGGGCAGAGCATCACGGACCTTGACCGTGATCGCCAGCTGCAGCGCCTCGCCACCCATGAGGCAAGCCGCCGATGCAATGACCTTGACAAGGCGTTGCAGAGCGTGACCTAGGTACGGATGCAGCAGCAAGTACAGCGTGCCGTAGCTGCGGAGGCCACTGCCGGCGGCAGCGAGGACTTGCCTACCTCAACGACTTCGGGGTCGGTCATGAACACGTCCTTCCTCCACAGTGTGGAGATCTTCCAGAAGGGCGTGAAGCTGACCAACTGGCTGAACCGCATGGAGCACGTCCTACGTGTCCACAAGGCGCCACTCAGTCAGTGGGGCGACCTTGCCACGACGCGGCTTGAAGACAAACTCTTCAAGTACGTGGTCAAGGAGTGGACTGCACAACAGCCGCACCTCGAGTGGCAGCCCATGCCGTGGGAGAATTTCTGCGCAATCATGCGCAAGAAGTGCACCCAACGTGAGGAGGCGCAGCGTGCCTTCCACAAGATCAAGGACTTCAGGCAGCTGGGCAACTCGCTCGAATCCTACTTGAGCGAGTTCACCGCACTCGTGGAGGAAGCCGAAAGCTTCACCGAGGGCGATGGAACTCAGACGTTCATGTACCCGGAGTGCATGCTGCTGGAGTACTTACGTGATGGTCTCGCCAGCGAGAAGCTGAAGGACAAGACCACCACGACAGCCACTGGCCAAGCTTGGACAAGCTGGAGGGCGTTGCGCGACTACATGAGCGAAGTGTATTCGACGAACCCGAAACACTACTCTGATGCACGGCCAAACGCACGTGCACATCAGGGGCGCGACCTGCGCGTGGACGCTGTAGGGGCTGGTGGGTCAGCCGGACAGCGAGGCGGGGCCAAGGGCAAGCAGCCGACAAACCCTCCAGCCAAGAAGGCGGGTGGACACAAGGGTCCCAACAACAAGCGCAGCCGCGAGAATGACGAGCTGCAGGCGGCGCGTGAGCGTCATAACGCAGCCTTCCGCGAAGGGCTCTGCCACAACTGCATGCAGCCGGGCCACTTTAGGGCTCAGTGCCCTGAGGCTGCTGGTGGTGGACAAGAGGCCGCGGCGCTAGCTGCAGCAGCAGCACCTCGTGGGGATGGTACAGCAGGAGGCCGCGGACAAGGCCGTGGACAGGGTCGCGGTCGCTGCAATGGGCCCGGCCGTGGTAACGGACAGGGCCGTGGGGCGGGTTTTCCCCACCCCTGAGTGACGTCAGTGGGGACCAGTCAGGGGTAAAAGTGGATCACGAGTGTGAGTTCATGTTTTCAGACGAGGATGTTAAACAATTTGAGTTTTTGACGAGTTCAAATTTCTCTGTTGTTTTCTCCCCTCTCATTGAACCTCATTCTGCACTTGCTAATCGACGTTGCCCACTAAATCTTGCATCACCAGACGAGATGCATGACCGAACCTGCTTAGTGGTGGCGACACCAACAACTGTGCAAGAGTTGTGTAACACGGTGATTGAAACAAATTCCCTCAAAGCGATGAGTTCAATCACATTTGCAATACCTTTAGTCGACGATTTTGACCCAGTGAAATTTAAAGACTGGAAGGTGCTGGCCGAATTCACACGTGCCCACAAGATGTGGACTCGAGTGGGTGAATCATGGGAGTTGCGACGCCCGTCGTACAGATTCCGTGTTTATCACAAACTCGGCTTACCGTCGTCGAGTCTGTTCACTCGGAAGAGTGGAGGNTTTACCCGACAGGTTGGCCTGAAGTACGAGCCATCGAATGACGCAGTTGTTGTTGGTGACAACCGTAGGGTACCCGTGATCGGTACTTGTAAAGCGAAAATTTGTATTCAAGGGTACACACAGAGTGTCACGTTGAAGGTACTCAACCTTCTTGACCCGTTCGACGTGGTGCTAGGCGATCCCTGGCTTCGTGACAACAAGGCTCTAATGTGCTTTGAATCAAAGCGTTTGATCCTCCGGAAAGGACAACGCCGCTTTACGTTGATTTCGAGTACGGAATTATCACTGACCCAACTCAAAGTCCATGCCAGCTTGTCTGCAATGCAGGTCAAGAGACGTATTCGACAAGGTTGTCGATACTTCTTGGCTCAGCTGCAGATTGTGGAGGACGACGTGACGGAAGACACGCCACAAGAGATCAGATCTGTATTGGCGAAGTTCTCGGATGTATTCCAAGACCCACCGGCTGGGCTTCCACCAGAAAGACACATGGGCCACAGGATTCCGCTGCAACCGGAGACGACTCCTCCGTTCAGACCCATGTATCGCCTTAGTCCAACAGAAAGGCGAGAGGCCGAACGCCAAATCAAAGAGTACCTTGCAAAAGGATGGATCGAGCCAAGTAGCTCACCGTACGGTGCGCCGATCCTTTTTGTGAACAAAAAGGATGGTGGTTTACGCATGTGCGTAGATTACCGGGCGTTGAACAAGCTGACGGTGAAAAATCGATTCCCCTTACCGCGAATTGAGGACCTTTTTGACCAACTCCAAGGCGCAAAAGTGTTTTTGTCCTTGGATTTGTCTCAAGGGTACCATCAAATCCGCATAACGGAAGATGATGTGCCCAAAACCACGTTTCGAATGCACATGGGACACTATCGGTTCTGAGTGTTATGCTTCGGGCTTACAAATGCCCCGGCAACCTTCCAAGAAGAAATGAACCGAACGTTCGCCAAGCAACTCGGACAGTTTGTCTTGGTTTACCTGGATGATATCTTGGCTTTCTCCAAATCAATGGAAGAGCACATAGAATATCTGCGCGAAGTTCTCGCAATCCTTCGGGAACAGAAGTTCTATGCGAAAGTGAGCAAGTGCAAGTTTGCACAAGATGAGCTCGAGTACCTTGGACACATCGTCGGCAAGGACGGCATCCGTGTCGACCCACGAAAAGTCCAAGCCGTTGTAGACTGGCCACACCCCGAAAATGTTGGGCAGATTTGGTCTTTCCTTGGCCTTGCAAACTACTTTCGACGGTTTATGCAAGGGTGTTCGACCCTGGTAGCACCGCTAACCAGGCTCACGCAAAAAGACCTGCGTTGGGAATGGACATCTGATTGCGAGAACGCTTTTCTCAAAGTCAAAGAGCTTCTCTCCACGGCGCCCGTCCTAGCTCTTCCGGATCCATCACAACCGTGGGAGGTTCGATGTGATGCGTCGCTAGTAGGACTTGGAGCCGTCCTCATGCAGAACGGTCACCCAGTTGTGTATGAGAGCCGAAAGCTCATACCCGCGGAAACGCGGTACACGACTGGGGATCAAGAGCTCCTTGCGGTAGTACACGCTTTCAAGATGTGGCGTTGCTACCTCGAGGGTGCTGAAGGGGGTGTGACGGTCGTGACCGACCATAATCCATTGGTGTTTTTCCAAACGCAACCGAACCTGTCAAGACGACAGGCGCGTTGGAGCGAATACCTGAGTCGATTCTCATTCACATGGGAATATCGGCCAGGACGCATCAATGTGACCAATCCACTAAGCCGACAACCTGTGGAAATTAAAGCAACCACCGAGGGCAGTGGGTGTTTTATGGCCATTGCAACAACATCCGTACGACCACCAGATCCCCCTGCACCTCTGCAGCAACCACCACGACAGATTATCCATTACAACGGTTTTGTAAACAGGATCCGGATGGGATACTGTGTGGATTCTTGGTTTCAAGACTCTCGAAATCTGGACAAGTACGGCTTGGTGGAGGCCGCAGGAATCTTCTGGCACGGAGAACAAGTTGTTGTGCCAAACTCTGGAGACCTTCGAGCAAAGGTTATCTCCCAGTTCCACGACCCGCCGGTCGCAGGTCACGTGGGACCCCGAAAGACCGGACAGGCACTCTCGGACCACTATTGGTGGCCAGGGTGGAGTGGCGATGTCCGTAAGTATTGCATGACATGCGACCCATGTCTTCGGAATAAGGCTAGTAACAAGAAGCCTGCTGGACTCCTCCAGCAGCTTCCCATTCCTACGACTCCATGGGAGTGCGTCAGCATGGACTTCATTACTGGTCTTCCGGACACGGCCCTGTGGCCATGATGCAATACTAGTGGTTGTGGATCTTTTGACGAAGATGACACACTTCATTCCTACAACCACTAACGTAAACGCAGAGGAGACCGCTCGTCTCTTCTTTGAGGGTGTCGTAAAGTACCACGGCTTGCCGTTGCACATTATCTCCGATCGAGATCAAAAATTTGCTAGTAAGTTCTGGCAAAAGATGCACGAGTACTTCGGCAGTGAGTCGCAAATGTCGACAGCATTTCACCCTCAAACTGACGGACAAACAGAGCGCATGAATCGTACTCCGGAGCAGATGCTCCGCATGTACGTGGACCCTGCCATGCATGATTGGGACGAATTCCTAGCACCGACAGAGTTTGCGGTGAACAACTCGGTGAACGAGTCCACACAGTTCACACCGTTCGTGTTGAACAGTGGTCGGCATCCAGTGGTACCCTCTTCATTGGTGAAGAGTAGGAGTACAGGAGGGCAGGTTCCTTCCGCTCAAGCCTTTGCCGAGCGCATCGACTCCTTGTTACAGGAGGCGAAGGGTCACCTTCAAGCAGCTCGGCAGCGACAAAAGGCATATGCCGACAAAGGTCGTCGGGAGGTGTCGTTGGACATCGGTGACAAAGTGCTGCTCAGCACTAAAAACCTTCGGTTGAAGTCGCCAGGGGCAAGAAAACTTCTACCGAAGTGGATTGGGCCGTTTCCCATTGTGGCATGCATCGGGCCAGTGGCATACCGATTGCTACTTCCGCCGAGTATGAATATACATGACGTGTTTCATGTGAGCCTGCTGGCTCCGTACACGGCAGAAGGAACTGTTCAGCCACCGCCTGCAGTCGTGGCTGCCGACGGCCAATACGAGGTCCTACGCCTACTTCAGTACCGAGAGCGTACTCTTCGGTCGCGCGTTGTCAGGGAGGACCTCGTCCATTGGGCCGGTTGTGGACCTGAACATAACTCATGGGAGCCCGAATCTCGGTTGCCCACAGGGGTGGTCAACGAGTACTGGAGCAAGCTTGTAGCTTGCATAGATTGACGCGTGGCAGGAGGTACCACCTGAACGTGGGAAAAGTGAACAACATTCCCACAGGGCAGCATTCATGGACAGCGACCATAAGAGGTTGGGGACGCCCAACATGGTTGTCGCGCGGACGCTCCAGCCTAAAGGGAAGAGGCCGCTAGCCGTGCTGACCTACAAGTTGCAGCTTAGGTCTAAGTACCATGCACGTGTTCATGTTTAGCTGGTGATTGAAATCATTATTTTTCTTTCACAATGTTGATGACTCACTGATTGACAATCCTACTTGTTGTTCATGAACCGGGACGGTTCATAATAAGTGGGGAGGAATGTAGCGGGAGGGCTGGTTTGGCCCTCCCTCCTCGCTGATGCGAGGGGTGGTTGCGCACCACCCCTCGCGTCAGCGAGGGCTGGCCGGCGGCCAGCAATTCGCTGGCCGTTGGCCAGCTCGCTGCCGGCCGGCTGGACGGCCGGCGGCCGGTCAAGCGACCGGCCGGCCACCGGCCGGCCAGCCGCCAGCCGCCGATCGCGGCCTCAGCCGGATCGGCGGCTGGGAGGCCACGAGGGCCTTGAGGGCGGGGCCTCGTGGCCTCGTGCCCTCGTCCCCCCTCGCCCTCCTTGCAAACAAGCAAGAGAGGACGAGGGATAGGGGGAGCGAGGGGGAGGTCGAAGTAGCTGGCGCGAAATCGCCGGCGTGCCTCGCACTCGACGATTTCGTGCCAAAACGACAAAAAGAAACTCGAAGTTTGTTTATGACAAACTTTGACGTTAAACAAATGGAATAACTCGTGCGAACACACGAGTTCGAGGTAAAAACCCCCGGTTTGGGTCCCAAAACCAGGGGTTTGGTTAAAAACGGAAATGGGCCTCCGGAGACTCGAAATAATCGAGTCTCCCTGCTCTGGGTCGTTGATGACGATTGCCCCTCAGTCTTGCGAAGGGGGTAAACCCCTGACGCGGACTGAGAACNCAAAACGACAAAAAGAAACTCGAAGTTTGTTTATGACAAACTTTGACGTTAAACAAATGGAATAACTCGTGCGAACACACGAGTTCGAGGTAAAAACCCCCGGTTTGGGTCCCAAAACCAGGGGTTTGGTTAAAAACGGAAATGGGCCTCCGGAGACTCGAAATAATCGAGTCTCCCTGCTCTGGGTCGTTGATGACGATTGCCCCTCAGTCTTGCGAAGGGGGTAACCCCCTGACGCGGACTGAGAACGCCATTTGGCGAACTCCGACAACGACTTCAGAGCAGGAGCTGGAGATCCGGCCCGTTACAGCTGGATATGGGGGACTTAAAATTCCGCACTTGGATATGGGAGGGTCCGCCCTTCGGGAATGTGGATATTAGAGCTATTTCGCCCTACATAGTAACCCATTGTTGAGTTACATAATGACCCTTTCATAATCGGTTTCTCCTGCAGGACAAAACCGTGATTGGTCAGAGATGCGGACGGAGGTTTTTTTCAGAATGTAGTATTGTTTCCGCTCTCTGCGTCGCTCCTCGGACTTCGCGCCTTGCGAGGCATCGGACAGGAAAGGCTGTTTGTCTGCGTTCAAACACGGGTTTTTCGCGTAAGAAGGAACCGGACAGAACGAAATCGAACAAGCAAAGCGAGTTAGCTAGATAACGGACAGTACGCTTTGTGCAACGAACTGGACGGGAAGCTTGGCCAAGCTTTCCATCCAGTCAAGTCAGTTGTTTGGCTAGACTAGCCAAACAACTGATCCCGGAAAGGAAACGTTAGGAGAAAAACAATTTGCGGTAGATTAACCCAAAATAAATGCAGAAAAATCATTCAATGACATATATTTACTGAATTTATATTATGTTATAAGAATTTTTCATGTACAAATCCCACATTTTCCTTTTTGCCTAGAAAGCATTCATCATTGTCCAACATTGCACAATAACATATAAATGAATGCACATTTCTCCGTGGAAAAATTAATCATGTTTTTAGACCTCTAATATTGATAAAACCTAACACGGGAAGTACGTAGTAGACTTCTTTGGAGTACATAGAATTTTGCTGTTACGATGTAACCCTGTGCATGCTTTGCGTGCAACATACTGCTCTTGTTTTCATTTGGGTACCCCAGCAAAAAATGTTCAGAAATAAACCCAAAATAAAACAAGAATTTAGATCCCAGAAAAAGGGTGAATCTACATTAAATAAATATAAATATTTCAGAATCCAAGCACAAGTGATCCTAGTAAAATTCCCAACATATGAGCTTCTTAAACATTCTTCAAGCAACCATAACATGAACCTATGATTTTTCTCTTTACCCCTATTGACGAAAATCTTTCTATTACAACCTGTCCTGCACATTTAGTATCCATAAGATTTCACCAATGATAATCATTATTCATGTCATGCAATGTTCTATTATGGTGTACAAGTAAAGCTAAATGTGTTAATCATTTTTTGTACACTAATCAAAACTGGGTAATGAATTTTCATTCTACTTTTCTCAGTACTATTGTTCTTTTCATTGAATTAAGTGAAAATTAGACTGCCTACTTCGAGAATAACAAGTCTCCAATCCACATACATACGAGACACCAACCCCAAGGAGTCCAGGCATGCTCAAGGCACGTCTAGTCCTTAGAAGCTCAGCACACATAAAGATTGATTGTGAGCAATTGTGCTCTTCGCAGAAAAGTTTAAAACACTTATGTGATGAGATTGGTGGAAAGAACATTTCATGGAATGGATCCTTGTTTTTAGGGAGTCGTACTACCTGAAAGCATATTTTGAACCATGAATGCACTAGACCCCTTTTATCTCACATAATTGGAGTAAAACCTTTTAAGGAGACACGGACAATCACACATCCACACACACACACACACACACACACATACACATACACACACACACACACACACACACACACACAAAATATTCATGCCTCCACATGGAGCACCCCCTCCTCCCTTTCCTCGTCACACCCCACCCCTTCCCCTTAGCATGCAACTCAAATTTCCACAGCACAAGCAAGGAGTCTACGCGTCCATAGACTTTGTCCTAGTCTAGGTTTTCACTTTTCTGAATCCCGCTTCCGATCTTTAAGCGTTGATCTATAATCTTGGCGGCCTGCGGTCTTTACACTTTGGTCTTCAGTCGTCGGTCTTCCGGTTTTTGTCATTGGTCATCGGTTTTTGGTCTGTATTCATCACAACATCACAACACATACCATATTATCACTCTACATCACATATGATAACATTTCATGTTAGCACATGACACCACATCACATTGATTTGTGTGAACCGAGGGGCGCCCGGCGTAACGGTCACACGTCGAGCCCTTGGGATAAACCTCCCACCCTCAACCCCTTGGTGTGTGGGCCGACCCTTGAGATGTTGCACGACCCTCTCCTAGCAGCAAGGCCACTGCTAGTGACCGAGGTTCCCGTTGTGTGACTCTCCAGGCGGCGTTTGCACCAAGGTGCGCTGCAGAAGACTTGTAGGATCGAATGGACGTGTGCAAGGTGATGCTTGGAGAACAAGGAGAGTTGGGCAAGGAAATAATCCTTATACTTGATAGATCAGTACAAGGCAATGTACAGAGTCTTTGGGTAAGATTGGCATGCCTAGATCAATCCCTAGGCTTCCTTATGTACCAGCCCCTATGGGACAGCCGAAATCTACTCAGCGCTCCGACGCCCTTCATCGAGGCGCACTCATGCAAATAGTACATGCATCATGTAGTACGCGCTGAGAGCTTTCCAACGCACCAAAGAAAGCCTCAATCCGTGAAGAAACGGCTAAGTTATGGCCGTTTGAATACTCCACGCGTGACGGCCGCTAGCAGCACCGCCAGCGGGGGTCACGGCCGCCCGAAGCGCCTTTGCTTGCGAATGCAGCTCCAGCCGCCATCCCAAAGCGCCCATGGACCCCAATGAACCTTGCCTCATTGGCTAAACGTCCACCCAGGGGCGCTTCGGCTGCAGTGGGTGAGAAAGTCGCTCCGCCGTGCTCGGGGTCGAACCGGTACGTCTCCTGTTTTCTGGAGGTGCGCCTCCCACCTTTGCACGGCCTTATCTTTCTCGTCCCTGCACCAAATGACCCGGTTCTTGGGTCGATTTCACATGGTTTTTCATGTAGAATACAATGGGAGCATCAAAGAATGCATATTACCTCAGCATAATGACGTCATCACCGCCTCGACCGGCGGCTCCCATAACATCACCCCCCCTCCGAGGGCGCACCGTCCCGGTGCGCTCTTGGTACGCTCGGAGGACCGTGTTGACAGCACCGCCCCTGTGGAAATCGGTTTCCGGGACCCAGCAGTTGTGCTCAGGCCCATAGTCGAGCCATTGCACCAGGTATTGGCACCCGTTACCGCACCGTCGGTGCCCGAGAATCTTCTCCACCACGTACTCCTCTTCACCCTCCACCAAGACCGGTGGGGGAGGGGCCTGTCCCCGCGCCGTGAACTGCGCATCCGGCTCCTTGTAGGCCTTGAGAAGAGAAGCGTGGAATATGGGATGGATCCCATAGTGGTCCTGCAGCTCCAACTCGTAGCTCACCGCAGACCACTTCTCCTTGACCGGAAAAGGGCCCACCCACCGTGGCTTGAGCTTGTCGCTGTCCACCCCCGCCAGCTACAGGTTTTGTGAGCTCAGCAGCACCTATTTTCCCACCGAGAACTCCTCGGCTGTCCGGTGCTTGTCCGCTTGCCGCTTCATCTGCGGCTGTGCCTTGTGTAGCGCCTCGCGTACATCGCGCCACACCTCTGTGAAGTCACTTGTAAACTGCTATACTGCGGGTAGGTCCGAACCCATTGCCATGTGTGAGGGACATGCCGGCTGCACCCCATACACTACCTCAAAGGGGGACCGCCCCGTAGAGGCATGCACTGCTGAGTTGTAGGCAAACTCAGCCACTGGGAGCTTGCATTCCCATCCCTCGCCATCCGGCTCCAAGATCCCTCGGAGTAACTGCTCCATGGTCTGATTGGTGCGCTCAGTTTGGCCATCCGTTTGGGGATGGTAGGCCGATGAAAGAGCCACACGGGTGCCTAGCTTCTTGAAGAGTTCCTCCCAAAACCGGGAGGTGAAGCGCGGGTCGCGGTCCGAGACCATGCACTTCGGCACCCTGTGCAGTTTGATGACGTGTTGCAAGAGGAGTTGAGCCGTCTCTACTGCCGTGACCTTCTCCGCACATGGAATAAAGTGCGCCATTTTGCTGAACCGGTCCACCACCACCAGCACCATGGTGTTGCCCGTTGCATTCCGTGGAAGACCCCCCACAAAATCAAGTGAGATGTCCGTCCATGGACATTCCGGCACCGGTAGCAGCTGCAGCTCCCCTGGCACCCGTGTCCTCCGTGACTTGATTCTTTGGCACGTGTCACAGCTGCTCACGTACTCCTTACAATCTGCTCCCATCGTGGCCCACCTGTATTGGTGCGCAAGCGTCTTGAAGGTCTTGTCATGGCGAAAATTACCACTGTAGTACGAGTCATGCGCCTCTTCCAACAGCGCTTGCCGCAATGACGCACTCCGCGACACCACAATCTGGTTCCCCTTCTCACGCCGCCAATACTGGCCGTCCCACTTGCACCCCTTCACCGTACTTCCGGCAAAGTCCTTGTCCTCCGCATACCCGTGTGAAAACAGGCTGCGGATGATTGGAGATCCCGCCAGCACCGTGATCGCATGCACGCCCAAGTCCGGGTGACGCGAAAGCGGGTCCGCTGGATTGATCCTCCCTGGTTTGTACTGGATCTCGCAGTCGAAGCCGCCCTCCAGCAGCTCCATCCACCGTGCTTGACGACGACTCAGGTTCGGCTGCGACTTGAGGTACTTGAGCGCGTAGTGGTCCGTGTGCACCACACACCGCCGCGCCTCAAGGTAGCACCTCCATTGCTTGAAGGCCTGGACCACCGCGAGCATCTCCTTCTTGTGGATCGTGTAGTTGAGCTCAGCCCATTTCAGCTTCTTGGAGTAGTACGCAATGGGCTGCAACCCCTTCCCTTGGTCCTGCATCAGCACCCCGCCCATCGCATAGTCGCTTGCGTCCGTCGCCAACACGTACTCCTTGCTCGTGTCCGGATGCACCAACACCGGGGCTTGACACATGGCAGCCTTCATTGCACCGAAGGCTTGCCCCTCCTTTGCACCCCACTCCCATTGGCGCCCTTTCTTGAGCAAGTCTGTCAAGGGTGCTCCCATTGCCGCGTGCCCCCGGATAAATCTCCGGTAGTAGTTCGTAAAACCTAGAAAGACCTGGATGTCACGCACGTACGCCGGCTCTGGCCACTCCTGCACTGCTTCCACCTTTTTTGGGTCCATGCGGATTCCCCTCCCGCTGACAATGTGCCCGAGGAACTCCACCTCCTGCTTGGCGAATTCACACTTGCTGAGCTTGGCAAACAGCCGCTCCTTTCTCAACACTTCCATCACCGTCTGCAGGTGCTCTTGGTGCTCCTCCATCGTTCGCGAGTAGACAAGGATGTCGTCGAGGAAGACGACCACGAACTGGTCCAAGTAGGGGTGGAACGCTCGGTTCATCAATGTCATGAACGTAGCAGGAGCATTCGTTAGCCCAAAAGGCATAACGAGATACTCAAAGTGTCCATAGCGCGTCCAAAACGCGGTTTTTTCCACATCCTCCTCCGCAATGCGGATTTGGTGATACCGGGACCTCAGGTCCAGTTTGCTAAAGACGCGTGCACCTCGTAGCTGGTCGAACAGCTCCTCGGCCCGCGGCAACGGGTAGCGGTTCTTCATTGTGATGTTGTTGAGCGCCCGGTAGTCCACGCACATCCGCAGCTCTCCTGATTTCTTCTTGACGAACAGCACCGGCGCCGCGTACGGAGACACCGATGGCCGAATGATGCCTTGGTCCACCAACTCCCCCAACTGCTTCTTGAGCTCTGCAAGCTCCGCGTCGCTCATGCGGTTGTAAGACCGCACCGTTGGTGACGAACCTGGCACCACCTCGATCCTGTGGTCGATGTCGCGCCGCGGTGGCAGCCCCTTTGGCAATTCCTCTGGAAAAACGTCCCCGAACTCCTTGAGCACCTCCCCAACACCGGGAGGCAACTTTGGAGCCCCCGCGCCTTCCACCGGCTGCCCCTCCGCTGCTTCAACCGCTGCAATCTGCTGCTCTGCTGCTCGTTGTGGGCGCACCCATGCCAAGTAAACCTGGTCACCCTTGCGCTCGCACAACTTCAGCTGTTGCAAGTTGATGACGCGCAGCTGCTTCCCCGCTTCCGCCACTTCCGACTCCTTCTCCTCACCCTGCCACAAGGGCAAAGTGATGTTTTTCCCGCCTGCCTTTACAACCACCCGGTTGCACCTCCAATCCACCTCCGGATTCCAACCGTGCAAC
The DNA here is from genome assembly GCA_023375785.1 of Penium margaritaceum. Taxonomy (NCBI): domain Eukaryota; kingdom Viridiplantae; phylum Streptophyta; class Zygnematophyceae; order Desmidiales; family Peniaceae; genus Penium; species Penium margaritaceum. The sequence goes on from SZWC01016941.1 coordinate 58,842, forward strand.
CAATCCCGGCCGATCAAGCAATCGTAGTCATCCATAGGGCAAGTGTGGAACTCCATGTTGCACACCAACTCACCCATATGGACTTTGTGCTTGACAAGAGGCCTGCCGCACTGCACCACTCCGGACACCTGCCACGCCTTGGCCGACGTCCCCGGCTGCCGTGCGAGCTCCAACCGCGTCGCCAACCTGTCGTTGAAGAAGCTATGACTTGCGCCGCCGTCTACCAGCCCGCGTAGCTTCCTCCGACCCTTGAAATTCCTCCGGAATCTCAAGAACCAGCTCCAAGATGACCCCAGTAAACTACCGGGTCTCACCTTCATTCCGCAACAACACCTGAGGCAGCTCCTTAATTGGCAAAAGCCTTTCAGGGCTGGTGCTGTCCTTTGCGGACAAAAGACTTGCAGCAGTAGGTCGTCCCCTCCTCACTGCTGCTGCCCGTTTCCCTGCTGAGCCTTGTGCTTGAGGCAATCCCGCTTGCGATGACCCTCCTCACCACAAACCCAGCACTTGCCTCGCGGTCCCTGTTGCCCGCCCGCACCCCGCTGCCCGGCTTGGATTGCATCCACCTCCATGGGCACAGCCTGACCCGGCTGCTCCACCCGTGGTTGTGTTGCATAGCTGGTCCGGCGCGCATTGTAGCTTACCGCGTTGATGCGCCCCGCCGCCGAGACCAACTCCGCAAAGGTCCGCAACCCGAGCACCACGAGTTCGCGTTGGACGTGGGGCTTCAGGCCGTCGTGGTAGCGGTCGTACGCCTCCGCGTCCGAGAGGTCATCGATCTGCGCCGCCAAAGCCATGAAGCACGTAGTGTAGTCTTGGACCGATCCGCCTTGCTTGACGTGCTTGCTCTTATCACGTGCAACCCGACTGCCGTTGAGGAGGTCAAAACGCGCCTGGAGCATCGTCTCGAACTGCTCCCACGTCTCTGGCTTCTCCGTCAACGCCCGCGCACCGAGCTGCACTTCCCGCCCCAGCGGTAGACTCAACAGTGGCTAAAGCCGTGGCCCGGCCCCCAGCCCGTCCGGCAACCCAGCGGCGTTCCGCCGGCACAACGCCGACCACCACTGCAGCGCCATTCCCCGGAGTAGCGTAGGCGCATACTCCAGTCTTGTGGCATCTTCTCCCACGGGAACGCCCAACGCCGTGAATTACGAGCTCACCGTGAAGAGCCACTCACGTGCACTGCCCTTGCCGGTGTAGAACTCCGGCTCCTTCGGCTTGGGCCGCCGAAAGGCAGGTGCGGATGCCAATGCAACACCCCCCAACGCACTG
>SZWC01016942.1:18815-32925 GCA_023375785.1 Penium margaritaceum
TGCCATCTCCCGACGCCATTGTCTCGGGCGACAACGCTAGGACCTGGCTGAGGAGTGTGGTTCAGAGTGTGGTGAGTAGGAGCGAGGGAAGGATGGTCAGGATTAGTCCGATGCAACGTCAAACGGGTGGAGCAGTCGGTAGCAACACATCACCAAATATCCATACACACGCCACGGATTGTCATATGCTGCCGCAAACGCCGCCACAGCCGGCAAATCATGGCAACATTGCTTCGCTCTCTTCTAATGGCTTGTGAGAGTACCGCCGTGTTCCGTACGCTGCTCTTCTGCATTCAGTATCTACCGCCATTGACTTCCCGGGACAAACAGGAGGTTCGTGCGACAAAAACGGTCAGGTGTTAGGTTCGGCAAAATACTAATGGTACCTCACCATACCAATGTAGCAGGAGCCAAAATGTTCGGTTATGGTGCCATTTCGCACTGAGTTTAGTGCTGTTCTCCACTTAATCAGTGCCTAGGGCAATTTTATAGTCTACATAAAGTCAAAAGTATACATGGCAAATGATGTTATGTCCCACAACTTTCACTTTTGTATCGGGCAATGTCCAACCAAATACATGTGTAAAATGTACTCAAGATATGATTCCACGTCCATGTAGGCCCACCTTTCCCACGTTGGAGCACCGTCAACGACAAGCTATAATGACTTCATATGTCCAACGAATGACGTGAGCTTGTTGCATGTCATGAGTTCTTGAGACATGTAGTCTTCGAACACAAGTCACAATGGCAATGGAGCAACGATTTCCATAAAGTTGCACAAGCCACTTAAATCACAAACGTTGAAGGAGGGTGATTAACCGATCATTCGCCAATCATGGAACACTTTGGGTCTTTTCAGACTGAACCTTGCTTAACTCCTTTGCCACGTAAGGGTGGCTTGGGCATTCGAACTCATGATGGAGTGGTAAACGTTCGCCAGGCTTTCAGTGTAGCAACTCGGAGGTCTTACGACTTGCTACGACTTGGGAGCTACAACAAGTTCTAACAGCATTAAAGTCGTCATTGGACGATCCCACGTTCGCGTGAAGAAAGAGTTGACAAAACTGACTCTCACCAATGTCAAGTAAGCGAAACGCAAAGAGAACGTGATTCTACTGAAAGCTTCTCAGGATTTTGTCAAACCTCCTTGTGAGGACATTCTACACCAATTCGATGTTGAAGGCAACCTTGTGGTAACCAACAAACCGATGTGCACCTGGAGCTTGTACGTGTGCGGATACATAACAGAGTTACTACTGGGAAGCGTGAAAAGACCCTTCACTGATATGCGGTGCTCTCACACGGAACAAGCTAAACTCGTCAAGAAATGTTGTAGTGAGGTGGAGTTCATCAAGGTAATGAATCGATTCCTTGCAAACGGCATCCAATACGCTCAATTTTTTTCTTTACTTGATGGCGCCCATATTTTTACTTCCAAATCCATTGAGAACTAGTGTGAGAGCATCCGTATCTAAGTAACATGTTGGTTTTCCACTTTTTTATTTCCATACTCTTTAAGTTGGAGTGATGTCACGCCTGCAATGATGTGGCTTGCATAAATTGATTCGTAATCAACGTGAAGAAAACCAACGTGGATCAGCGACGGTTCGGCTAACAACTTATCTTTCGAGAATTAAGCAACCGAGGAGATTTGCTACGAGCTCCTATACCTCCAAGGTTGTAGGAAGTTTTGAGCAACTCGTCCACAATGACCAACAATTTGTCCATTCATCGTGGGATGCAACTCAATAACATGGGTGAACGCTGAAAGTCTCAAATCAGAAGAAGACTAAAAACTTGACAATTTTGTTCCCCTAAAGAGAGTTGACAAAGGGGTCTAGTGTGGGAGTGGATGCCCAGCAACACCTTCCAATAATTTTTTTTTCTTCAGAGAAAGAATGTGGAACGTGGCTCGTAGTTGCTACAAGTCGATGTGAGAGCGGGCAATCTCTCACTAGTTCAACTGGATATGCACGGCTATTGTGAAAATTTTTAATCAACCCGGTGTCGTATGATGGCTTCATGTGCATAGGCATTACTAATAATCAAAGTTGGGGGCCACATCATATGTCACATCCGTGAATAATGTAAATGATTTTATCTATTTGTTGTATTTACTACATACAACATCATGTCCATAAGGTAGTTATAAGATACCACCGATATTGGACCCATACTTGAAATATACATCACAACATTGTTGTTATGGAAAATGCATAATGTTTATACAAGATTCATCTCCAACCCATCCATGCCAACATCAAGACATCCTTAGATCAAGGGATGTTACATGTGTTGCTACGCACATAAAAAACAAGCAATTTGTGATCGACAATAGAATTAGGCCATCATTTTTAGCTCTCATTGTTGGATGCCGACAAACAAGAGTTCAAGACTCCTTTTTGTGTTGAAAGAAAAAGTGTCGAGATCCTATACCATAGGCCAGACAGGGTCCCGCACAATCATAAAACTCTGCCATGCTCTTGTACTTTCGGTGTAAAGCACTAGGTTGAACCATAAAAATGTGTGAAAAAAAGCATAACAATATAACAAAGCATCAACATGCGGAGGAAAGATATCCATAATGCACCTCCACCATCTTAGGGCCTTTACAATGTAGCATGCTTCTGAAGAACATTGGAGGATGGTGTAACGTTAACATTCTTGAACGTGACCTGTTTGGTGTGAACATTTTTCTCCGCAAGAAAGACAATCTACATCTGTTTGAGATTCCTTCAATATGGGGTAAGAAATTTCTTTAGTACGTACTTTGTTGGTACAACCAACAAATATTGATCTAGATGTGATGAAATGGTCCTTCCACATCTTTTTGTCTTTTCCGCTCTGGTTGCCATCCTTGCTTCTATTCATGTAACGTCTCGTCATATGCTCATACTCTTCTTCATCCATGTGCTCATTGATCCAATCCATGTATCATACAATTATCTCATTTTTTTTCCTCCCCTCTCGTGTGTGCTTTCCTCCCCTTGTCATGTCTCACCCCCCCCTCACCGTTCACCTCATCCACAAACCTCACCTCACTTCCCCCCATTCCGTAGCCTAGTTCCTCACCCCTCTCCTCACCCTCCTCTCCCTCTCTCACTCGACCTCCTCATACCCCTTGGTCACCTCCTCTTTCATCCGTCCCCTTCACTCCATCATATCCCTTTTCTTTCTCCCCCTCCCTGCCCACCAAAACCAAACCGACCTCTCCATTCTGTGTTTTTTTTTCTCTCTTCTCTAAGAGTTCAATCCTGTCCTCACCCGTCTGCACATAACCTCATTTACTCCTAATCCTACCCTCATCTCTCAAACCTCATCAGTGTTCTCCCCTCGTTCTATTGATGCTCCTCTATATTCTTCTTTACCCCCCTCATGCCTTCTTTTGCATTCTCCTCTGTTCCCCTCCTCTTCTCCACACATGTACACACGCAACAACAAGCACCATCTTGGTTTGCCTCCCCTACCCTCATCTCCTCCCATTCCTTTCCCTCAATTCCTCTTAGACCACTACCTCTTCGTCCCTCTCATACATGTTGATCACCATCATCAGATGCTCTCCCTCTCACAGTTCATGAGTTAGCCGTCATCGGCTTTTGCACGTTGGACTCGAACCCTGGTGCTCGGATACCAATGAAATGGATTTGACAAAAATCTTGGTCAATTGGGCAAAACCACGATGCTTGATGGTCTCCGATGCTCAAACCATCTTGTCCAACCGCCCACAAGCTAGGGACCCTTGCTCGAGCCACGTGGCTTTGGTCACACACTACACACACTTGGACTAAGTTTTTGACATGCATTTGATACCTGCACAATGCTAGCTACTCAATTGTGAGAGGGACAATTTGTACTAAAAATTTGCGGCCTACATTGTACAAAAAGTGAAGAACAAACTAGTTAACAACAAGAATGAGCTTAGGTAGGAGACCCCTCCCAGACATAGCAAGGCATTCACATTTGTGAGGCTTGTTACTTTGCCTACCAGCGAATCCGGATAACCCATTATCTTTTGGCATATGAGCTTTCTAAGTGAGTTGTGCTAAACGATCGATGGCTAAAAATGTGGCGAGACGTACCCTCCATTCCTTAGCACCCTATTGAGGGACATCTTCCTAACACTGCTGTCGCTGGCGTGTCATTACAAGCCGGCCAGCTAAATCACTAGCACACACAGGTGGAGTTGAGAACAGTGAGGGGTTGGCTAGGGAAACGAACACAAGTATGAGAAGCTGCAAATGTTGAATTGTACAGAGAAGCAAATGACAACTGAGGCCTGGAAAACCTCAATAGTTTCATGGACCTAGTGGATGCGCACACATGCGGCGCATAAAGGCGCTATTTTCTAGTAGGAAAAAACAATGACAAGAACACAGTTTTGGCCATAACTCCCTGTAGACACGTCAGAACGACAAGCCATTTGAATCAGAACGACCGCATCAACGAGATCTACGTCTTGGTAGGCTGCATGCCTATGTAATATCCCGCAGCATGAATAAAAAAACATGAGAGTCTTTGGGGCGCCCGTTGCCGCAGGCAACGAGCGCCCCGAGAGCCGGTCGTCTACCACCGTCGCCTGTCTCAGGGATGTGCATGTGAATGGACATGAGCCGAGGGGTCACCATAAGCCGTGTACGACACACACAACAACACTCCCCCATGACCAGAGGGCGAAACACGTCCATACACATGTAGACACTACCGTTGTACAGAGCAAGAAACACACACCCTGTGTAGGCAACAAGGAGAGCACACGCAAGATGGCACATGATTAATCAACCTGTAGTAGGGATGGGGCAGAGTCCCACGGATCGAGTGGCCGCATGAAACTTCGAAGGACCCAGAGCCTTGGTTAGAAAATCCGCACACTGCCTGTCTATGCCCACGTGGATGACTCGGATCTCACCACGATCAACCAGATCACGCACAAGGTGGTGCTTGACATTGATGTGCTTTGTGCGTGCATGGAACACACCTGAGTTCTTGGCGATGGCCTCTGTGCTCTTGTTGTCATACTGGAGGACGACGGGTGGAACGGACTGACGCAATTCACGCAACAGACGGACAAGCCAGACACACATCGTTGTACCGGCACCTAGAGCAACATACTCTGCCTTTGTAGTGCTATGTGCGATGCAACCGTGCTTCCCACTTTGCCAAGACACAGTAGTACCTCCAATGAAAAAGATGTAGCCGGTGCGGCTCTTGCCATATGGACTCCATGCCTAGTCACTGTCTGTGTACCCATCGAGCACAACGGACACCTGCTGCTCGCGAAAGCATTAGCCAAAGCGTGCGCTGGATAGGATGTAGCGCACACACTGAACGCCGGCCTCTAGTGTTTGCTGGCATGGAGCCTACGAGAACTGAGCGAGCAGGTTGACAGTGAAGGCAATGTTGGGTCGTGCCATGGTGGTCAAGTACATGAGCAAGCCAAAAACTCGCAGGTATAGGGTCACATTGACTGGCTCCCCCAGGTCAGCTGGGTCATCCACCTTCAGGGAGACCTGTCCCTCACGGGTCATGGGCGTTGACGCCGTGCGAACGGCAGCGAGGAGGTCGACAAAGCGCTCCCCTATAGTCTTTGCGTAACGTCCCTAATGAATACAATGTGTGCGGCAAACTCGGTCGCGCACGATCGCCATCCCCAAAAAGACAGAGGCCTCACCAAGATCTTGCATCTTGTAAGCCGAGGAGAGAATTGCCTTGGCAGCGTTTACTGCTTCGAGGTTGGGTGAAGCGATCAGAAAATCGTCCACGTAGACGAGGATGGCAACGAGCGGTACTAGGGACTGTGAGAGGAACAAGGATGGGTCAGCATCACTCTGAACGTACCCAGAGCGTCTGAGCATTCTGGTGATCTCCTAATTCCAGCAGTGAGGTGACTGTTTTAGGCCGTACAAGGCCTTCCGTAGACGGTACAGGCGAGCGGTGCCATCCTCAAAGCCGGGTGGCTGGATCATGTAGATCTCCTCCTCAAGGTCCCTGTTCAGGAACGCGTTGTGGACATCCATCTGATGGAGTTCCCAGTCATGCTGTGTAACCTGGCTCAGCAGCGTGAGCGTGGTCGTCATCTGCCCAACAAGGGCAAAGGTCTCAATTCAGTCCACGCCAGGGACCTGAGGGAAGCCTTTTCCTGTCAGGCGAGCTTTGTAGCACTCCACAGTGCCGTCTTGCTTGAGCTTCTTGCGTAGAACCCACTTGGCCTTGATGGCCTTGCGGTTATTTGGCAAGTCTACCAACTCAAAAACGTCGTGCTCTCGGATGGCATCGAGCTCGGCTTGGCAGGCACTACGCCACTACTGAGCGTCAGGGGCTGATAAGGCCTCAGGCAGACTGGTGGGATCGGGAGACAGCACTGGTGCTATGCGTGTAGCCAGGGCATATGCCGTAGAGGGAGGGTCAACCGTCACCATGGACTCAGCGGCGTCACGAGCAAGACCGCGCTCATGAGTAAGTAATGCCATACCAGTGGCACGGCAAGGGTGAACCTCAGCGAGGCCCCAAGCACTTAGGCCGAGGGCCTTTGTGCCTGGGTCACCGCTGACGACGCTGCACGTGGGGCGACGGCGGAGACATCCGTTGAGTGCCCGTGTGCAGGGGTCCGATGGGGCAGGAGCAGTGGGGGCTGCTAATCCACATGCCGGTGTGGACTGCACGGCAGGCGTGCCACTCGAGGCTGGTGTGGCCTCAACAGCCAGGAACGGGCCCACGGTAGACGCAGGCATATCCGCGACCTGAGGCAGGGACGGCTCAGAGCCTGACGCGGACGCGGACGAAGGATCACGCTGAGCCTCAGATGCAAAAGCAGGAGGAGGTGCAAGTGGAGCCTCAGACGAGGAGGCAGACTCAGACGCAGACGAGGACACGGGCAAGAGCGGAGAGTCGGGGGCAGAGGAGCGAGCCGCGGATGGGGCGGCGCTGGGGGTGCCGGTGGGCACAATCTCAGGGGATAGCCCCTGGGGTGTCGACGATGGAGTGACCATACTGGTCGGTGGCACTGTGCCAACCGTGACAGGAGCATCGCCCACACTATGGGGTCTGACACACCCAGGAGTATGAGCAGCACGCAGAGCGTGGATGTGAGCTAGGTCGCGAAAGGCAACATGCTCGAAGAAGAGAGCGTCATGGGACTCCACGATGCGGCGTCACTCACGGTCCTAGAACCGCTAGGCTTTCGACCGCGGGGCGACACCGACGAAGGCACAGATGCGGCCTCGCAGAGAGAGCTTGCTCCCCTACTGCTTCGGTGTGAGCTAGACGCAGGCAAGGGAGCCCCAGACACGGGCCAGGCATAGATCCGCGCAACGCACGTACCACAGCTCGTAGGGCGTGCGGTGACCTGGGAAGGGGCCGTGCTGAATGCGGTTCTAGATGTAGGTCATGTACGCCATTCCCTCGAAAGGCAAAGGCCTCAGGCATAGCGCTGTCGCCGCGCATGGCGTGGACCGCATCCTCCATGGTGCGGTTCGAGCGCTCTGAGACTCCGTTCTGCTGGGGGGTGGCGGGAGCGGAGTGGATGTGGAAGACACCAAGCTCGGTGAAGGAGCGGACCATGTCACCGAGGTACTCGCTGCCGCAGTCCAAGCGAAAGGTCTGAAGGCGATGGGGAGACTAGTGCTCGGCCATGACCAGCCAAATGCGGACCGCAATGGTAGCATCGCTCTTCTAACGTAGACTGTAGACCTAACGCATACGCGTGAAGTCATCAGTCAATGTCAGGACGTAGCGACCGCGGTCCTCCTGAAACTCGACATGGAGCGGACCCATGAGGTCAGAGTGGACAAGCTCCAGGGGCCGACGAGCCCTAGAGACAGACGCAAGATAGGTGGACCGGTGCATTTTGCCTTCAACACAGGCCAGGCAGTCGGTCGTGGGCGATGCCTCGAAGGACGCCGCATCAAGACTGAGAGCAGGCTGAGTGCAGATCAGCCTGTTGACAGCCCCCAGGTGCACATGACGGAGGCGGCGATGTAGGAGACGGTGGTGTTTGGGGGATAGAGCACTAACGACGAAAACACGAGCAGTGGAAGATGGAGGCAAAGGGGGAGCACTCGCAAAGGACCCAGAAATGTGATACACATCATTGACGACCGTCCCACTGAGGACGGTCTCCTCGGTGTCGCGCACAAAGATGCGAGCATCGGCAGCTGTGTGCGTGACATCCAGGCCCATCTTGGTGTAAGCAGAGACAGACAGCAGGCTGAGTTCGAGATTAGGGACAAAGAGGACGTCGGAGATGTATACGGGACCAGCGGGCCTGGTGAACTGCACAACCCAAACACCTTGGACAGGGACCTCATGGCCAGCTGCAGTGCGAACAGAGCAAACAGTGGCAACATGATGCAAGACGAAGAAGGCGTCACGTTGACACGTCATGTGGTGGGTGGCACCAGAGTCCACGACCGAGGTGGCATCGGTGACACGCGTACACGGGGCAACGTGGCACTCGGTGACGGAACAAGGTGCGGCAGTAGGACGCTCAGCGGGGGATACAACAAGGCGACCAGCGGAGCGCACATGTGAAGCATGTAGCCAAGACACATCATCTGGTCCGTCACGGGCACACGACTGGGCATGGGAACCACAGGCATCATCACGCAACAACACAGACAGTCCACAGGCAGTAGGACTCCTCGACTCAGTCAATTCACTCGCACCACCCTAAGATGAGCGCAAGGCAAGAAGCTCTTGGAGCTCGGCGATCGTCCTGTCGCGTTCGGCGAGCGCCTGGTCGCAAGGATTCGCGGAGGAGCCTGCTATGGCGGTGGATTCCTTTGGGACGGCTGCGGTAGTGGCGGCCAAGCGGGCGGTCGCACCGGACGTCTGGCACATGCACACCTCGTGGACTTGCTACACCCCACGGATGACCTTGGCCCAGTCCAATGGGTGGCCAGTCAGGCGAGTGCAGTTGGGATAGCGATGATCACCCCCACAGTTGAAGCATACGAGCCGGCGGCCCGTCGTGTTGCCGGAGCTACTGCTGCCACCGGTGCTGGTGCTCCCGCTGCTGCTGATGCGGCTGACACTACTGGTGCTGGTGCCGCTACTGGTCCCGCCATTGGAACCACTTCCTGACAATTTGCGGCCCTTCTTCCCCTAAGCTGGAGCCGCTGTTGCTATAGATGGCGGGGAGGATGCGGCGACAACTGCAGCAGAAGTGGTGCTGTGGCGAGCGCGGTTCGCGGCGTCCATGCCGGTGACCTCCACGAAGTGCAGAGTGACCCAGCGCAACAGGGTCATGTCGCTCGCCATGTTGCGAAGCAGAGTCTGGTCAAAGTTCTTGAAGACGCACGCGTAGTCGGGGTATATGCCGTAGAGGATGACTTGGAGGGCGGAGTACTGAGCGGGGGCATCGTCTCCCAGCTCTTCGTGCAGCTGGATCACCCGGCGCTAGTAGTCAGCTGCAAACTCCTGAGCAGTCTGGCAGAAGGAGTTGAAGTCGACGAGGCGCTGGGACGTCAAAGCCAAGGTGGCGCCCTAGAAAAGAGTGGCAACCAGTGCCCACGCCGTGCAAGGGTCAGCTCTCGAGCCTGTTAAGGAATCGCCAAGGAACTGATCGAAATCCTTGGTGAAGTCCCGGGCGGCCTTCATCAGGCCGGAAGCGGCGCGGATCGCAATCTGTGTCTGGGCGGGGCCAGGCGCGTGGTATGGAGTGAGATAGTAGGCGAGAACTTCCTCGCTCATGGCCCACATGCAAAAGCGTGGTTTCTAGGACTTGAAGTCGTTCCCAGTCCAGAAAACGGGCGGGTCGGACTCAAACCACTTGGGTGGCTTGACCGTCGGCAGAACGACTGTTGTAGCCACTGCGGGGCCGGGCATAGAGGAGGCAACTCCCTTACCCAGGCGGGCCCGCAGAGCCAGCTCCTCAAAGCTCAGAGGGCGCCAAGATGAGCTCGGGCCAGCGTCGGTGCTAGAGCTCGTGCCGTGGAGGGTGGTATTGGCCTCACGCGCTCGGCGGCGTGCCTCTAGGCGGATGATGCGTGCTTGCAGTAGCTCTTCCTCACCCTCCTTGCCAGAGTCGGAGAGGTTCTCCATGACCTCATCAGCATTACCGTAGTGGGTGAGGCGGTCCTCGCTCGGGTGAACGGACGGATGCTGCTACTGCTACTGGGACTGCTGTTGCTGAGGCAGTAAGCCTTTGATTAGGTCCTGTAGCTCCTTGACCTGCCTCACCAAAGCATTGCGGCTCTCCGTCTGCAGGTTAGCCAGCGTGCGCACCTGGCGCGCCAATGTTGTCGGGCTCGGCGGCCGCTACTACTGCTACTGAAGCGGCTGTTGCTGCTCCTGTTACGGCTGCTCCTGCTGTCGTTGCTACTGCTGCTGAAGCTGCTGCTGCTGCAGCTGCCACTATGGTGACGATGGTGGAGCCTGGGGTCCGCTGCTGACGGAGCTGCCCTTGGCAGGTGCGTCGGTGGCAGCGCTGGCGTGGGTTTGCTTTGGCATGACGACCGGTTTCTCCCCTCCCCTTCCTATTTTTTTTCTTTTTGTGTGAAACACCGTCGCGGAACGCTGCCACGGATCACCGCCGTGGAACGCCGCTGCGGAACGCTGCCGCGGAGCACCACTGCGGAAGGCTGTCGCGGAACACTGAAGCGGAAAAAATCCACCGCGGAACACTTCCGCGGAGCACTACCGTAGAAGACCACCGCGGAAACACTGCAACGGAACGGCTACCGCAGTCGCGCCGATGCGGAACACGACGGGGTGCCGCGAACTGCCAGGGCACCAGCGTCAGAGCGTTCCGCAACCACCGCGGAGCGGCTGCGTCTGACGACCATGGATCAGCCGCGGAACTGCAGCGGACGTGCTACCACGGAACTCCGTGGGTCACCGCCGGCCCATTCCGGAACCACCGCACAGCTGCCGTGGTGGAACGTCGCAGATCCGCGGAACACCACACATCTGCCGCGGTACTGTCACCACAAGATGATGCACTCCGGAACGCCGCGTGCCACCGTGGCACCGTCAGCATGTTCCGCTGCCGCCGCGCAGATGCCGCGTCTGCTGCGGAGACCTCGTCGTCGCGGAGCACCGCGGATTTTGCGTGGACCAGCTTCCGCTGTTGCGAAACGGCTGCGGAGCGTGCGCGGAGTTTAAAAAAGAATGGTCAGAGTGGTGGTGGGTCCTCCCAGGACCTCCCACCGAGGTAGTGGGCACTACTGCTGCTGCGACTCCATGCAACGGCTGCGGTTGCTCACTACGACCGCGGTTGCTGCGCCTCTGCTGTGCAGCTGTGTGAGCACTAGCTTGGCGCTCTGATACCATAAGAGACAGCTTCCTAGCACTGCTGTCGCTGGCGTGGCAGTACAAGCCGGCGAGCTAACTCACTAGTACACACAGGTGGAGGTGAGAACAGCAAGGGGTTGCTAGGGACACAAACACAAGTGTCAGAAGCTGCAAATGTTGAATTGTGCACATTGGAAAATGACAACTGAGGCCTGGACAACCTAAAAAGTGTCATGGACCTAGAGGATGCACACACATGCGGCGCTATTTTCTAGGAGGACAGAACAGTGGCAAAAACACAGTTTGGGCGACGAGATGAACTCGGGTCAGCGTTGGAGCTGGAGTTGGTGCCCTGGAGGGCTGCATTGGCCTCACGCGCTCTGCGACTCGCCTCCAGGCGGATGAGGCGCGCTCAGAGCACCTCTTCCTCGCCCTCCTCGCCGGAGTCGGAGATGTTCTCCACGACTTCATCGCCATTACCGATGTGGGCAAGGTGGTCCGTGCTCGGGTCAGTCGACGGACGCTGCTGCTGCTGCTGGGGCAGCAAGCCCCTGACAATATCCTGTAGTTCGGCCACCTGCCTCGTCAAGGTATCGCGGCTCTCCGCCTGTAGGTCCGCCAGTGCGCGCACTTGGCGCGCCAATGTAGTCGGGCTCGGCGGCCGCTGCTGCTGCTGCAGCAGGGGTGGCAGCTGGTGTTGTGGCGGCGACTGCTGCTGTCGCTGCTGCTGCTGCAGTGGCTGTTGTTGCTGTAGTGGTGGCTGCTGCTGCTGCTGCTGCTGCTGCTGCGACTGTTGCTGCCGCTGAGGTGATGATGGCGGTGGTCGACGTTGACCGCTGACGGCGCTGCCCTCGGCAGCTACGTTGGCAGCCATACTGGAGGAGGTTTGCTTCGGCATGGCAACCGGTTTCCTCCCGTGTTTTCCCCTCCGCGGACGTCCTCTGCGGAGCGTCTCCACGGAACCGCCCCTCCGCGGAACTTCCTCCCCGCGGAACTCCTCCGCGGAGCGTCTCCGCGGATACCTTGCGCGGTGAACTTCACCGCGGAAGCTCACCGCGGATCACCGCGGATTACCGCGGATTACCGCGGATTACCACGGATTATCGCGGAGTACCGCGGTTTTACCGCGATTTTGCCGCCGACGACCACGGTCAGGCCAAGCACCGCGGGAGTTCCGCGGTCGGGCGCGGAGTGCCGGTCGTGCCGTTTGTAGAACGCGGCGAGATGCCGCGAGTTGCTGAGGTTCCACAGTCAGCACGTTCCGCACCCGCCGCGCATCGCTCGCGTTCTGCAAGCGGAGGGTGTGCCGCGGACTTGCGACCGCGGAGCTACGGTGAGTGGCGCCGGTGTGTTCCGAAAACGCCGCGGAGGTGCCCTGGTGGAGATGCGTGGATCCGCGGAACACCGCGGATCTGCAGTGGCGAGGTCACTGCGAGGTGACGAACTCGGAACGCCGAGTGCCTCCGCGGCACTCGACGCGTGTTCCGACGCGGTCGCGCGGTTGCCGCGCCCGCAGCGGATGCTTTGTCACTACGGAGCATCGCGGAACGACCGCGGAACGACCGCGAGTCGACCGCGGAACGACCACGGATTGACCACGGATTTTATAAAAAAACGGTCGAAGTGGTGGTGGGCCCTCCCAGGACCTCCCGCCGAGACCGTGGGCTGATGCTGCTCCTCAAGGCAACGGCTGCAGTTGCTCACGACTTCTTCGGGTGCTGCGTCTCTGCTGCGCAGCTATGCGAGTATTGGCTCGCAGCTCTGATACCATGAGAGACAGCTCCTAGCACTGCTGTCGCTAGCGTGGCAATGCAAGCCAGCTAGCTAACTCATTAGCACGCACAGGTGGAGGTGATAACAGCAAGGGGTTGGCTAGGGACACAAACACAAGTGTCAGAAGCTGCAAATGTTTGAAATGTGCAGAGAGAGTGACAACTGAGGTCTGGCCAACCTGAATAGTGCCACGGACCTAGTGGATGCACACACACACACGGCGCACAACGGCGCTATTTTTCTAGCAGGACAAAACAGTGGCAAAAACATAGTTTTGGTCACAATTCCCTGCAGACACGTCAGAACGACGAGCCGTTTGAACCAGAACGGCCACGTTGACGAGATCTACATCCTGATTGGCTGCACGCCTACGTGCTCTGACACAGCATGAGTCTACAAAATACGGAAGTCTTCTGGGCGCCCGTTGCCACCGGCTGCCGGCCTGCTACCGCCGTTGCCAGTCTCAGGGATCTGCACGTGAATGGACATGAGCCGAGGGGTCACCGTAAGTTGTGTACGACACACACAACAACACTGTCGTCGCGCCGGTGTCACTAGGGCCGCCCGCCTCAGAGATCTGCACGAGTATGGACACGGCCGAGTGGTCACAGTAAATTGTACAGGAACGGCACAAAGCACAACAGCCACAATGTATATGAGTGAGACATTGCACCCACAGACCACATCGGCCTTCAATTATTGTGCCAAAGAGGAAAGACAACATGTATTCTACTCCTGGCTTGAATGGAAATGTAATTATTTGGGTGTTATGTGCACAAGATCCACCCGTCTGTGAGAGAGGCTTCACATTGGATGCATTGCAGCGTGGTTGGCTCATGCATGTCTTAGCTTTGTTTGATCATGTCGAACGCTCTTTTCTAAAACAATCAGACTAATGTTGTGTAGGAGCCAAGTTTATGTGAACGAGCGGTTGCATGTCCTTTCTCCCGTGAAAATGTTCAAGAGTGTAGAAATAAAGGCACAATGACACTGCTTTGCTTTTTTATTTTTATTTTGCTTGTGCCTGAGCTTTTTCATAGCTCGTGTGCATGTACCGGTCCTTACGTCCTTACATTCTAAGCACCGGGATGGAACGGGAGACTGA
>SZWC01016943.1:0-16855 GCA_023375785.1 Penium margaritaceum
CTGGCACAACTTTGGCACAATTCTGGCACAACTATGGCACAACTCTGGCACAACTCTTGCATAACTCTGGCACAACTGTGGCACAACTCTGGCAAAACTCTGGCACAACTCTGGCACAATTCTGGCACATCTATTGCACAACCCTGGCACACCTCTGGTACAACTCTTGCATAACTGTGGCACAACTCTGGCACAACTCCTGCATAACTCTGGCACAACTCTTGCACATCTCTCGCACAACTCTGGCACAACTCTGGCACAACTCTGGCATGACTTTGCCTCATCTCTGCCACAACTCTGCCACAACTCTGCCACAACTCTTCTACAATCCTGGTACAACCATGGCACAACTCTGGCATAACTCTGGTAGAACTCTGGCACAACTCTGGGAAAACACCGGCACAACTCTGGCACAACTCTAACACAACTCTGGCACAACTCTGGCAATAATCTGGCCTGACTTTGGCAAAACTCATGAACAACTCTTGCACACCTCTGGTCCAACTCTGGAACAACTCTTGCACAACTCTGGCACAACTCTGGCACAACTCTGGCCCAACATTGGCACAAATGTGGCACAACTCTGACACAACTTTTGCACACCTCTGGCACAACTCTGGCACAACTCTGGCAAAACTGGCACAACTCTGGCACCACTCTGGCACAACTCTGGGACAACTCTGTCACAACTCTGGCACAACTCTTGCACAACTCTGGCGCAACTTTGGAACAACTGTAAGAAAACTCTGGCCCAACTCTGGCACACCTCTGGCACAACTCTGGCACAACTATGGCACAACCCTGGCACAACTCTGGCACAACTATGGCACAACTCTCGCATAACTCTGGCACAACTCTCGGACAACTCTTGATCAACTCTGGCACAACTCTGGCACAACTCTGGCAAGACTTTGGTACAACTCTGGCACAACAATGGCACAACTCTGGCAAACCTCTGCCACAACTTTGCTAGAACTCTGGCACAACTCTGGCACAACTCTGGCACAACTCTGGCACAACTCTCGCACAACTCTGGCACAACTCTGGCACAACTCTGGCACAACTCTGGCACAACTATGGCACAACTCTGGCACAACTCTCGCATTACATAGGCAAAACTCTGGCACAACTCTGGCACAACTCTGGCGCAACTCTGGTACAACTCTGACACAACCCTTGCACAACTCTGGCTTAACTCTGTCACAATTCTGGCATAACTCTGGCACAACTCTGGCACAACTCTGGCGCAACTCTGGTACAACTCTGACACAACCCTTGCACAACTCTGGCTTAACTCTGTCACAATTCTGGCATAACTCTGGCACAACTCTGGCACAACTCTGGCGCAACTCTGGTACAACTCTGACACAACCCTTGCACAACTCTGGCTTAACTCTGTCACAATTCTGGCATAACTCTGGCACAACTCTGGCACAACTCTGGCGCAACTCTGGTACAACTCTGACACAACCCTTGCACAACTCTGGCTTAACTCTGTCACAATTCTGGCATAACTCTGGCACAACTCTGGCACAACTCTGGCGCAACTCTGGTACAACTCTGACACAACCCTTGCACAACTCTGGCTTAACTCTGTCACAATTCTGGCATAACTCTGGCACAACTCTGGCACAACTCTGGCACAACTACGGCACAACTCTGGCACAACTCTGGCATTACTTTGGCAAACCTCTGGCACAACTCTGGCACAACTCCGGCACAACTACGGCACAACTCTGGCACAACTCTCGCATTACATAGGCAAAACTATGGCACAACTCTGGCACAACTCTGGCACAATTCTGGCACAACGTTTGCACAACTCTGCCACAACTCTTGCATAACTCTGGCACAACTCTGGCACAATTCAGGCAGAACTTTTGCACAACCCTGGTACAACTCTGGCAATACTCTGGCACAATTCTGGCACAACTGTGGCACAACTCTGGCACAACTCTGGCACAACTCTGGCACAACTCTGGCATATCTCTGGCACAACTCTGGCAATACTCTGGCACAATTCTGGCACAACTGTGGCACAACTCTGGCACAACTCTGGCACAACTCTGGCACAACTCTGGCATATCTCTGGCTAAACTCTGGCACAACTCTGGCACAACTCTGGCACACTCTTCCACAACTCTGGCACAACTCTGGCACAACTCTGGCACACTCTTCCACAGCTCTGGCACAACTCTGGCACAACCCCGGCATAATTCTGGCACAATTCTGGCACAACTCTGGCACAAGTCTTGCACAACTCTTGCATAACTCTGGTACAACTCTTGCACAACTCTGGCTCAACTCTGGCACAATTCTGGATTAACTATGGCACAACCCTAGCACAACTCTGGCACAACTCTTGCACAACTCTGGCACAACTCTGGCTCAACTCTGGCATAACTCTGGCACAACTCTGGCACAACTTTGGCACAACTCCAACACAACTCTGGCACGACTTTGGCACATCTCTGGTACAACTCTGCCACAACTCGGCCACAACTCTGCTACAACCCTGGTACCACCATGGCACAACTCTGGCAAAAGTCTGGCACAACTCTGGGACAACACAGGCACAACTCTCGCACAACTCTAACACAACTGTGGCACAACTCTGGCAGAAATCTGGCCTGATTTTGGCAAAACTCTGGCACAACTCTGGCACACCTCTGGCACAACTCTGGCATTACTCAGGCACAACTCCAGCACACCTCTGGCACAACTCTGGCCCGACTTTGGCACAACTGTGGCAAAACTCTGGCACAACTTTGGCACACCTCTGGCACAACTCTGGCACACATCTGGCACAACTCTGGCACAACTCTGGCGCAACTCTGGCACAACTCTGGCACAATTCTGGCACAACTCTGGCACAAGTCTGGCACAACTCTGGCACAACACTGGCACAACTCTGGCACAACTCTGGCGCAACTCTGGCACAACTCTGGCACAATTCTGGCACAACTCTGGCACAAGTCTGGCACAACTCTGGCACAACACTGGCACAACTCTGGCACAACTCTGGCGCAACTCTGGCACAACTCTGGCACAATTCTGGCACAACTCTGGCACAAGTCTGGCACAACTCTGGCACAACACTGGCACAACTCTGGCACAACTCTGGCGCAACTCTGGCACAACTCTGGCACAATTCTGGCACAACTCTGGCACAAGTCTGGCACAACTCTGGCACAACACTGGCACAACTCTGGCACAACTCTGGCGCAACTCTGGCACAACTCTGGCACAATTCTGGCACAACTCTGGCACAAGTCTGGCACAACTCTGGCACAACACTGGCACAACTCTGGCACAACTCTGGCGCAACTCTGGCACAACTCTGGCACAATTCTGGCACAACTCTGGCACAAGTCTGGCACAACTCTGGCACAACACTGGCACAACTCTGGCACAACTCTGGCGCAACTCTGGCACAACTCTGGCACAATTCTGGCACAACTCTGGCACAAGTCTGGCACAACTCTGGCACAACACTGGCACAACTCTGGCACAACTCTGGCGCAACTCTGGCACAACTCTGGCACAATTCTGGCACAACTCTGGCACAAGTCTGGCACAACTCTGGCACAACACTGGCACAACTCTGGCACAACTCTGGCGCAACTCTGGCACAACTCTGGCACAATTCTGGCACAACTCTGGCACAAGTCTGGCACAACTCTGGCACAACACTGGCACAACTCTGGCACAACTCTGGCGCAACTCTGGCACAACTCTGGCACAATTCTGGCACAACTCTGGCACAAGTCTGGCACAACTCTGGCACAACACTGGCACAACTCTGGCACAACTCTGGCGCAACTCTGGCACAACTCTGGCACAATTCTGGCACAACTCTGGCACAAGTCTGGCACAACTCTGGCACAACACTGGCACAACTCTGGCACAACTCTGGCGCAACTCTGGCACAACTCTGGCACAATTCTGGCACAACTCTGGCACAAGTCTGGCACAACTCTGGCACAACACTGGCACAACTCTGGCACAACTCTGGCGCAACTCTGGCACAACTCTGGCACAATTCTGGCACAACTCTGGCACAAGTCTGGCACAACTCTGGCACAACACTGGCACAACTCTGGCACAACTCTGGCGCAACTCTGGCACAACTCTGGCACAATTCTGGCACAACTCTGGCACAAGTCTGGCACAACTCTGGCACAACACTGGCACAACTCTGGCACAACTCTGGCGCAACTCTGGCACAACTCTGGCACAATTCTGGCACAACTCTGGCACAAGTCTGGCACAACTCTGGCACAACACTGGCACAACTCTGGCACAACTCTGGCGCAACTCTGGCACAACTCTGGCACAATTCTGGCACAACTCTGGCACAAGTCTGGCACAACTCTGGCACAACACTGGCACAACTCTGGCACAACTCTGGCGCAACTCTGGCACAACTCTGGCACAATTCTGGCACAACTCTGGCACAAGTCTGGCACAACTCTGGCACAACACTGGCACAACTCTGGCACAACTCTGGCGCAACTCTGGCACAACTCTGGCACAATTCTGGCACAACTCTGGCACAAGTCTGGCACAACTCTGGCACAACACTGGCACAACTCTGGCACAACTCTGGCGCAACTCTGGCACAACTCTGGCACAATTCTGGCACAACTCTGGCACAAGTCTGGCACAACTCTGGCACAACACTGGCACAACTCTGGCACAACTCTGGCGCAACTCTGGCACAACTCTGGCACAATTCTGGCACAACTCTGGCACAAGTCTGGCACAACTCTGGCACAACACTGGCACAACTCTGGCACAACTCTGGCGCAACTCTGGCACAACTCTGGCACAATTCTGGCACAACTCTGGCACAAGTCTGGCACAACTCTGGCACAACACTGGCACAACTCTGGCACAACTCTGGCGCAACTCTGGCACAACTCTGGCACAATTCTGGCACAACTCTGGCACAAGTCTGGCACAACTCTGGCACAACACTGGCACAACTCTGGCACAACTCTGGCGCAACTCTGGCACAACTCTGGCACAATTCTGGCACAACTCTGGCACAAGTCTGGCACAACTCTGGCACAACACTGGCACAACTCTGGCACAACTCTGGCGCAACTCTGGCACAACTCTGGCACAATTCTGGCACAACTCTGGCACAAGTCTGGCACAACTCTGGCACAACACTGGCACAACTCTGGCACAACTCTGGCGCAACTCTGGCACAACTCTGGCACAATTCTGGCACAACTCTGGC
Organism: Penium margaritaceum; assembly: GCA_023375785.1. Taxonomy (NCBI): domain Eukaryota; kingdom Viridiplantae; phylum Streptophyta; class Zygnematophyceae; order Desmidiales; family Peniaceae; genus Penium; species Penium margaritaceum. The sequence goes on from SZWC01016943.1 coordinate 5,249, forward strand.
ACAAGTCTGGCACAACTCTGGCACAACACTGGCACAACTCTGGCACAACTCTGGCGCAACTCTGGCACAACTCTGGCACAATTCTGGCACAACTCTGGCACAAGTCTGGCACAACTCTGGCACAACACTGGCACAACTCTGGCACAACTCTGGCGCAACTCTGGCACAACTCTGGCACAATTCTGGCACAACTCTGGCACAAGTCTGGCACAACTCTGGCACAACACTGGCACAACTCTGGCACAACTCTGGCGCAACTCTGGCACAACTCTGGCACAATTCTGGCACAACTCTGGCACAAGTCTGGCACAACTCTGGCACAACACTGGCACAACTCTGGCACAACTCTGGCGCAACTCTGGCACAACTCTGGCACAATTCTGGCACAACTCTGGCACAAGTCTGGCACAACTCTGGCACAACACTGGCACAACTCTGGCACAACTCTGGCGCAACTCTGGCACAACTCTGGCACAATTCTGGCACAACTCTGGCACAAGTCTGGCACAACTCTGGCACAACACTGGCACAACTCTGGCACAACTCTGGCGCAACTCTGGCACAACTCTGGCACAATTCTGGCACAACTCTGGCACAAGTCTGGCACAACTCTGGCACAACACTGGCACAACTCTGGCACAACTCTGGCGCAACTCTGGCACAACTCTGGCACAATTCTGGCACAACTCTGGCACAAGTCTGGCACAACTCTGGCACAACACTGGCACAACTCTGGCACAACTCTGGCGCAACTCTGGCACAACTCTGGCACAATTCTGGCACAACTCTGGCACAAGTCTGGCACAACTCTGGCACAACACTGGCACAACTCTGGCACAACTCTGGCGCAACTCTGGCACAACTCTGGCACAATTCTGGCACAACTCTGGCACAAGTCTGGCACAACTCTGGCACAACACTGGCACAACTCTGGCACAACTCTGGCGCAACTCTGGCACAACTCTGGCACAATTCTGGCACAACTCTGGCACAAGTCTGGCACAACTCTGGCACAACACTGGCACAACTCTGGCACAACTCTGGCGCAACTCTGGCACAACTCTGGCACAATTCTGGCACAACTCTGGCACAAGTCTGGCACAACTCTGGCACAACACTGGCACAACTCTGGCACAACTCTGGCGCAACTCTGGCACAACTCTGGCACAATTCTGGCACAACTCTGGCACAAGTCTGGCACAACTCTGGCACAACACTGGCACAACTCTGGCACAACTCTGGCGCAACTCTGGCACAACTCTGGCACAATTCTGGCACAACTCTGGCACAAGTCTGGCACAACTCTGGCACAACACTGGCACAACTCTGGCACAACTCTGGCGCAACTCTGGCACAACTCTGGCACAATTCTGGCACAACTCTGGCACAAGTCTGGCACAACTCTGGCACAACACTGGCACAACTCTGGCACAACTCTGGCGCAACTCTGGCACAACTCTGGCACAATTCTGGCACAACTCTGGCACAAGTCTGGCACAACTCTGGCACAACACTGGCACAACTCTGGCACAACTCTGGCGCAACTCTGGCACAACTCTGGCACAATTCTGGCACAACTCTGGCACAAGTCTGGCACAACTCTGGCACAACACTGGCACAACTCTGGCACAACTCTGGCGCAACTCTGGCACAACTCTGGCACAATTCTGGCACAACTCTGGCACAAGTCTGGCACAACTCTGGCACAACACTGGCACAACTCTGGCACAACTCTGGCGCAACTCTGGCACAACTCTGGAACAACTCTGGCACAACTCTGGCACAACTCTTGCACAACTGTGGCACAACTCTGGCACAACTCCTGCATAACTCTGGCACAACTCTCGCACAACTCTCGCACAACTCTGGCACAACAATGGCAAGACATTGGCACATCTCTGCCACAACTCTGCCACAACTCTGCCACAACTCTTCTACAATCCTGGTACAACCATGGCACAACTCTGGCTTAACTCTGGCAAAACTCTGACACAACTCTGGGACAACACTGGCACAACTCTGGCACAACCCTGGCACAACTCTGGCTTAACTCTGGCAAAACTCTGACACAACTCTGGGACAACACCGGCACAACTCTGGCACAACTCTAACACAACTCTGGCACAACTCTGGCAGCAATCTGGCCTGACTTCCGCAAAACTCAGTCACAACTCTGGCACACCTCTGGCACAACTCTGGAACAACTCTGGCACAACTCTGGCACAACTTTGACACAACTTCTGCACACCTGGGGCACAACTATCGCACAATTCTGGCACAACTGGCACAACTCTGGCACCACTCTGGCACAACTCTGGGACAACTCTGTCACAACTCTTGCACAACTCTTGCACAACTCTGGCGCAACTCTGGAACAACTCTAAAACAATTCTGGCACAATTCTGGCACAACTATGGCATAACCCTGGCACAACTCTGGCACAACTATGGCACAACTCTCGCATACCTCTGGCACAACTCTCGGACAACTCTTGCACAACTCTGGCACAACACTGGCACAACTCTGGCACGACTTTGGCACAACTCTGGCACAACAATGGCACAACTCTGGCAAACCTCTGCCACAACTTTGCTAGAACTCTGGCACAACTCTGGCATAACTCTGGCACAACTCTGGCACAACTCTGGCAAAACTCTGGCACAATTCTGGCACAACTCTTGCACAACTTTGGCACATCTCATGCAAAACTCTGACACAACTCTGGCACAACTCTGGCACAACTCTGGCACAACTCTAACACAACTCTGGCACAACTCTGGCACACCTCTGGCACAACTCTGCCACAACTCTAGCACAACTCTGGCACAACTCTGGCACGACTTCAACACATCTATGGCACAACTCTGCCACAACTCTGCCACAATCCTGGTACAACCCTGGCACAACTCTGGCACAACTCTGACACAACTCTGGCACGAATTCGGCACAACTCTGGCACAACTCTAGCACACCTCTGGTAACCCTCTGCCACAACTCTGGATCAACTCATGCACAACTCTGGCACAACTCTGGCTCAACTCTGGCCCGACTTTGGCACAACTGTGGCACAACTCTGGCACACCTCTGGCACAGCTCTGGCACAACTCTGGCACAGCTCTGGCACAACTCTGGCACAGCTCTGGCACAACTCTGGCACAGCTCTGGCACAACTCTGGCACAGCTCTGGCACAACTCTGGCACAGCTCTGGCACAACTCTGGCACAGCTCTGGCACAACTCTGGCACAGCTCTGGCACAACTCTGGCACAGCTCTGGCACAACTCTGGCACAGCTCTGGCACAACTCTGGCACAGCTCTGGCACAACTCTGGCACAGCTCTGGCACAACTCTGGCACAGCTCTGGCACAACTCTGGCACAGCTCTGGCACAACTCTGGCACAGCTCTGGCACAACTCTGGCACAGCTCTGGCACAACTCTGGCACAGCTCTGGCACAACTCTGGCACAGCTCTGGCACAACTCTGGCACAGCTCTGGCACAACTCTGGCACAGCTCTGGCACAACTCTGGCACAGCTCTGGCACAACTCTGGCACAGCTCTGGCACAACTCTGGCACAGCTCTGGCACAACTCTGGCACAGCTCTGGCACAACTCTGGCACAGCTCTGGCACAACTCTGGCACAGCTCTGGCACAACTCTGGCACAGCTCTGGCACAACTCTGGCACAGCTCTGGCACAACTCTGGCACAGCTCTGGCACAACTCTGGCACAGCTCTGGCACAACTCTGGCACAGCTCTGGCACAACTCTGGCACAGCTCTGGCACAACTCTGGCACAGCTCTGGCACAACTCTGGCACAGCTCTGGCACAACTCTGGCACAGCTCTGGCACAACTCTGGCACAGCTCTGGCACAACTCTGGCACAGCTCTGGCACAACTCTGGCACAGCTCTGGCACAACTCTGGCACAGCTCTGGCACAACTCTGGCACAGCTCTGGCACAACTCTGGCACAGCTCTGGCACAACTCTGGCACAGCTCTGGCACAACTCTGGCACAGCTCTGGCACAACTCTGGCACAGCTCTGGCACAACTCTGGCACAGCTCTGGCACAACTCTGGCACAGCTCTGGCACAACTCTGGCACAGCTCTGGCACAACTCTGGCACAGCTCTGGCACAACTCTGGCACAGCTCTGGCACAACTCTGGCACAGCTCTGGCACAACTCTGGCACAGCTCTGGCACAACTCTGGCACAGCTCTGGCACAACTCTGGCACAGCTCTGGCACAACTCTGGCACAGCTCTGGCACAACTCTGGCACAGCTCTGGCACAACTCTGGCACAGCTCTGGCACAACTCTGGCACAGCTCTGGCACAACTCTGGCACAGCTCTGGCACAACTCTGGCACAGCTCTGGCACAACTCTGGCACAGCTCTGGCACAACTCTGGCACAGCTCTGGCACAACTCTGGCACAGCTCTGGCACAACTCTGGCACAGCTCTGGCACAACTCTGGCACAGCTCTGGCACAACTCTGGCACAGCTCTGGCACAACTCTGGCACAGCTCTGGCACAACTCTGGCACAGCTCTGGCACAACTCTGGCACAGCTCTGGCACAACTCTGGCACAGCTCTGGCACAACTCTGGCACAGCTCTGGCACAACTCTGGCACAGCTCTGGCACAACTCTGGCACAGCTCTGGCACAACTCTGGCACAGCTCTGGCACAACTCTGGCACAGCTCTGGCACAACTCTGGCACAGCTCTGGCACAACTCTGGCACAGCTCTGGCACAACTCTGGCACAGCTCTGGCACAACTCTGGCACAGCTCTGGCACAACTCTGGCACAGCTCTGGCACAACTCTGGCACAGCTCTGGCACAACTCTGGCACAGCTCTGGCACAACTCTGGCACAGCTCTGGCACAACTCTGGCACAGCTCTGGCACAACTCTGGCACAGCTCTGGCACAACTCTGGCACAGCTCTGGCACAACTCTGGCACAGCTCTGGCACAACTCTGGCACAGCTCTGGCACAACTCTGGCACAGCTCTGGCACAACTCTGGCACAGCTCTGGCACAACTCTGGCACAGCTCTGGCACAACTCTGGCACAGCTCTGGCACAACTCTGGCACAGCTCTGGCACAACTCTGGCACAGCTCTGGCACAACTCTGGCACAGCTCTGGCACAACTCTGGCACAGCTCTGGCACAACTCTGGCACAGCTCTGGCACAACTCTGGCACAGCTCTGGCACAACTCTGGCACAGCTCTGGCACAACTCTGGCACAGCTCTGGCACAACTCTGGCACAGCTCTGGCACAACTCTGGCACAGCTCTGGCACAACTCTGGCACAGCTCTGGCACAACTCTGGCACAGCTCTGGCACAACTCTGGCACAGCTCTGGCACAACTCTGGCACAACTCTAGCACAACTTTGGCAACCTTTGGCACAACTCTGGCACAACTCTGGCATAACTCTGGCACTACTCTGGCACCACTCCGGCACAACTCTGGGACAACTCTGTCACAACTGTGGCACAACTCTTGCACAACTCTGGCGCAACTCTGGAACAACTCTGGCAGAATTCTGGCACAACTCTGGCACAATTCTGGCACAACAATGGCACAACCCTGGCATAACTCTGGCACAACTCTTGCACAACTCTTGCACAACTCTGGTACAGCTCTGGCATCACTCTGGCACAACTCTTGCACAAATCACGCACAACTCTGGCACAACTTTTGCACAACTCTGGCACCACTCTGGTACGACTTTGGCACAACTCTGGCACAACAATGGCACAACTCTGGCAAACCTCTGCCACAACTCTGCTACAACTCTGGCACAACTCTGGCACAACTCTGGCACAACTCTGGCACAACTCTGTTACAACTGTTGCACAACTCTGGCACAACTCTGGCACAACTCTGGCACAACTCTGGCAGTAATCTGGCCCGACTTTGGCACAATTGTGGCACAACTCTGGCAAACCTCTGGCACAACTCTGACACCACTCTGGCATAACTCTGGCACACCTCTGGCAACACTCTGGGACAACTCTGGCATAACTCATGCACAACTCTGGCACAACTCTGACACGACTCAAGCACAACTCTGGTACAACTCTGGCGAAACTCTGGTACAACTCTGGCACAACTCTGGCACAACTCTGGCAAAACTCTGGCACAAGTCTGGCACAATTCTGGCACAACTCTCGCAAAACTCTGGCACAACTCTGCAACAATTCTGGCTCAACTTCGGCACAACTCTGGCACAATTCTGGCACAACGCTGGCACAACTCTAGCATACCTGTGGCGCAACTATGGCACAACTCTGCCACCTTTCTAGCACGACTTTGGCACGACTGAGGCACAACTGTGGCACAACTCTGGCACACCTCTGGAACAACTCTGGCACAACTCTGGCACAACTCTGGCGCAATTCTGGCACAACTCTGGCACAACTCTGGCACAACTCTCGCACAACTCTGGCACAACTCTCGCACAACTCTGGCACAACTCTCGCACAACTCTGGCACAACTCTCGCACAACTCTGGCACAACTCTCGCACAACTCTGGCACAACTCTCGCACAACTCTGGCACAACTCTCGCACAACTCTGGCACAACTCTCGCACAACTCTGGCACAACTCTCGCACAACTCTGGCACAACTCTCGCACAACTCTGGCACAACTCTCGCACAACTCTGGCACAACTCTCGCACAACTCTGGCACAACTCTCGCACAACTCTGGCACAACTCTCGCACAACTCTGGCACAACTCTCGCACAACTCTGGCACAACTCTCGCACAACTCTGGCACAACTCTCGCACAACTCTGGCACAACTCTCGCACAACTCTGGCACAACTCTCGCACAACTCTGGCACAACTCTCGCACAACTCTGGCACAACTCTCGCACAACTCTGGCACAACTCTCGCACAACTCTGGCACAACTCTCGCACAACTCTGGCACAACTCTCGCACAACTCTGGCACAACTCTCGCACAACTCTGGCACAACTCTCGCACAACTCTGGCACAACTCTCGCACAACTCTGGCACAACTCTCGCACAACTCTGGCACAACTCTCGCACAACTCTGGCACAACTCTCGCACAACTCTGGCACAACTCTCGCACAACTCTGGCACAACTCTCGCACAACTCTGGCACAACTCTCGCACAACTCTGGCACAACTCTCGCACAACTCTGGCACAACTCTCGCACAACTCTGGCACAACTCTGGCACAACTCTGGCACACTCTGCCACAACTCCAGCACAACTCTGGCACAACTCTGGCACAATTCTGTTAGAACTCTGGCACAACTCTGGCACAACTCTTGCAGAACTCTGGCACAACTCTGGCACAAATCTGGCACATCTCTGGCACAATTGTTGCAAAGCTATCGCACGACCCTCGCACAAGTCTGGCACAACTCTTGCATAACTGTGGCACAACTCTGGCGCAACTCCTGCATAACTCTGGCACAACTCTCGCACAACTCTCACACAACCCTCGCACAACTCTGGCACAACTCTGGCACGACTTCAACACATCTATGGCACAACTCTGCCACAACTCTGCCATAACTCTGCTAAAACCCTGGTACAACCATGGCACAACTCTGGCACAACTCTGGCAAAACTCTGGCACAACATTGGGACAACACAGGCACAACTTAGGCACAACTCTAACACAACTCTGGCACAACTCTGGCAGTAATCTGAACCGACTTTGGCAAAACTCTGGCACAACTCTGGCACACCTGTGGCACAGCTCTGGCACAACTCTGGCACAACTCTGTAACAACTCTGGCACACCTCTGGCACAACTTTGGCACAACTCTGGCACAACTCTGGCACAACTCTGGCACCACTCTAACACAACTCCAGGACAACTCTGTAACATCTCTGGCACAACCCTTGCACAACTCTGGCGCAACTCTCGAACAACTCTAAGACAACTCTGGCACAACTCTGGCACAACTCTGGAACAACTCTGGCACACCTCTGGCACAACTCTGGCACTGTTCTGGCACAACTCTGGCACAACTCTGGCACAACTCTTGCATAACTCTGGCACAACTCTGGCACAACTATGGCACAACTCTGGCACAATTCTGGCATAACTATGGAAAAACCCTGGCACAACTATGGCACAACTCTTGCACATCTCTGGCATAACTCTGGCACAACTCTGGCATAACTCTGGCACAACTTCCGCACAACTCTAGCACAACTCTGGCACAGCTCTGGCACAGCTCTGGCACAACTCTGGCAGGAATTTGGCACAACTACGGCACAACTCTGGCACAACTCTGGCAAAACTCTGCCACAACTCTGCTACAACTCTGGCATAACTCTGGCACAACTCTGGCACAACTCTTGCACAACTCTGGTACAACTCTGGTACAACTCTGGAACAACTTTGGCACAACTTTGGCACAACTCTGGTACAACTCTGGCACAACTCTGGCACAACTCAGGTACAACTCTGGTACAACTCTGGCACAACTCTGGCATAACTCTGGCACAACTCTGCCACAACTCTGGCAGTAATCCCGCCCGACTTTGGGACAACTCTGGCACAACTCTGGCACAACTCTGGGACAACTCTGGCAAAACTCTGGCACAACTCTGGTACAACTCTGGTACAACTCTGGCACAACTCTGGCATAACTCTGGCACAACTCTGGCACAACTCTGGCTCAACTCTGGCACAACTCTGGCACAACTCTGGGACAACTCTGGCAAAACTCTGGCACAACTCTGGTACAACTCTGGTACAACTCTGGCACAACTCTGGCATAACTCTGGCACAACTCTGGCACAACTCTGGCTCAACTCTGGCACAACTCTGGCACAACTCTGGGACAACTCTGGCAAAACTCTGGCACAACTCTGGTACAACTCTGGTACAACTCTGGCACAACTCTGGCATAACTCTGGCACAACTCTGGCACAACTCTGGCTCAACTCTGGCACAACTCTGGCACAACTCTGGGACAACTCTGGCAAAACTCTGGCACAACTCTGGTACAACTCTGGTACAACTCTGGCACAACTCTGGCATAACTCTGGCACAACTCTGGCACAACTCTGGCTCAACTCTGGCACAACTCTGGCACAACTCTGGGACAACTCTGGCAAAACTCTGGCACAACTCTGGTACAACTCTGGTACAACTCTGGCACAACTCTGGCATAACTCTGGCACAACTCTGGCACAACTCTGGCTCAACTCTGGCACAACTCTGGCACAACTCTGGGACAACTCTGGCAAAACTCTGGCACAACTCTGGTACAACTCTGGTACAACTCTGGCACAACTCTGGCATAACTCTGGCACAACTCTGGCACAACTCTGGCTCAACTCTGGCACAACTCTGGCACAACTCTGGGACAACTCTGGCAAAACTCTGGCACAACTCTGGTACAACTCTGGTACAACTCTGGCACAACTCTGGCATAACTCTGGCACAACTCTGGCACAACTCTGGCTCAACTCTGGCACAACTCTGGCACAACTCTGGGACAACTCTGGCAAAACTCTGGCACAACTCTGGTACAACTCTGGTACAACTCTGGCACAACTCTGGCATAACTCTGGCACAACTCTGGCACAACTCTGGCTCAACTCTGGCACAACTCTGGCACAACTCTGGGACAACTCTGGCAAAACTCTGGCACAACTCTGGTACAACTCTGGTACAACTCTGGCACAACTCTGGCACAACTCTGGCACAATTCTGGCTCAACTCTGGCACAACTCTGGCACAACTCTGGCATTATTCTGGCACAACTCTGGCACAACTCTGGCACAACTATGGCAAAACTCTGGCACAACTCTGGCTTAAGTCTTTCACAACTATGGCACAACTCTGGCACAACTTTGGCACAATTCTGCCACAATTCTGGCACAACTGTGGCACAACTCTAGCACAACTCTTGCATAACTTTGGCACAACTCTGGCACAACTCTAAGACAACTCTGGCACAACTCTGGCACAACTCTGGCACAATTCTGTTAAAACTTTGACTCAACCCTGGCACAACTCTGGCACAACTCTTGCATAACGTTGGCACAACTCTGGCACAACTCCTGCATAACTCTGGCACAACTCTCGCACAACTCTCGCACAACTCCGACACAGCTCTAGCACAACTCTGGCATGACTTTGGCACATATCTGGCACAACTCTACCACAACTCTGCCACAGCTCTGCTGAAACCCTGGTACAACCATGGCACAACTCTGGCACAACTCTGGCACAACTCTGGCACAACTCTGGGACAACAGAGGCACAACTCTGAAACAACTCTAACACAACTCTGACACAACTCTGCCAGTAATCTGGCCCGACTTTGGCACAACTCTGGCACAACTCTGGCACACCTCTGGCAAAACTCTGGCACAACTCTGGCACAACTCTGGCACAACTCTGGCACAACTCTTGCACAACTCTGGCCCGACTTTGGTACAACTATGGCAAAGCTCTGGCACAACTTTGGCACACTTCTTGCACAACTCTGGCAAAACTCTGGCACAACTCTGGCACAACTCTGGCACCACTCTGGCACAATTCTGGGACAACTCTGTCACAACTCTGGCACAACTCTTGCACAACTCTGGCGGAACTCTGGAACAACTCTAAGACAACTCTGGCACAACTCAGGCACAACTCTGGCACACCTCTGGCAACACTCTGGCACAACTCTGGCACAACTCTGGCACAACTCTGGCACAACTCTGGCACAACTCTGGCACAACTCTGGCACAACTCTGGCACAACTCTGGCACAACTCTGGCACAACTCTGGCACAACTCAGGCACAACTCTGGCACACCTCTGGCAACACTCTGGCACAACTCTGGCACAACTCTGGCACAACTCTGGCACAACTCTGGCACAACTCTGGCACAACTCTGCCACAACTCTGGCACAATTCTGGCACATCTCTGGCACAATTCTGGCACAACTCTTGCATAACTCTGGCACAACTCTGGCACAACTCTGGCACAACTCTTGCACAATTGTGGCACAACTATGGCACAACCCTGGCACTAATCTGGCACAACTCTTGCAGAACTCTGGCACAACTCTTGCACAACTCTCGCACAACTCTGGCAAAGCTCTGGCACAACCCTGGCACAGCTCTGGCACGACTTTGGCACAACTATGGCACAACTCTGGCACAACTCTGGGAAAACTCTGCCACAACTCTGCTACAACTCTGGCACAACTCTGGCACAACTCTGGCACAACTCTGGCACAACTCTTGCACAACTCTCGCACAACTCTGGCACAACGCAGGCACAACTCTGGCACAACTCCAACACAACTCTGGCACAACTCTGGCAGTAATCTGGCCCGACTTTGGCACAACACTGGCACAACTCTGGCACTCCTTTGGCACAACTCAGTTACAACTCTGGCACAACTCTGGCACAACTCTGGCACAACTCTGGCACAACTCTGGCACAACCCTGGCACAACTCTGGCACAACTCTAACACAACTCTGGCACAACTCTGGCGGTAATCTTCCCCAACTTTGGCACAACTCTGGCACAACTCTGGCACAACTCTGGCACAACTCTGGCACAATTCTGGCACAACTCTGGCACAACTCTGGCACGACT
>SZWC01016943.1:38488-49489 GCA_023375785.1 Penium margaritaceum
CTCTGGCATAACTCTGGCACAACTCTGGAACTACTCTTGCACAACTCTCGCACAACTCTGGCACGATTCAAACACAACTCTGGCGCAACACTAACACAACTCTGGCAGACTCTGGCAGTAATCTGGCCCAACTTTGGCACAACACTGGCACAACTCTGGCACAACTCTGGCACAGCTCTGGCACAACTCTGGCACAACTCTGGCACAACTCTAACACAACTCTGGCACAACTCTGGCACACCTCTAGCAACACTCTGGCACAACTCTGGCACAACTCCGGCACAACTCTAGTACAACTCCAGTACAACTCTGGCACAACTCTGGCACAACTCTGGCACAACTCTGGTACAACTCTGGCACAACCCTGGCACAACTCTGGCAAAACTCTGGCACAACTCTGGCACAACTCTGGCACAACTCTGGCAAAATTTGGGCACAACTCTGGCACAATTCTGGCTCAAATCTGGCACAACTCTGGCACAACTCTGGCACAACTCACGCACAACTCTGGCATACCTGTGGCACAACTATGGCACAACTCTGGCACAACTTTGGCACAACTCTGGAACGACTTTGGCACAACTGAGGCACAACTCTGGCACAACTCTGGCACACCTCTGGCACAACTCTGGCACAACTCTGGCACAACTCTGTTACAACTCTTGCACAACTATGGCAAAACTCTGGCACAACTCTGGCACAACTCTGGCACAACTCTGGCACCATTCTGGCACAATTGTGACTTAACTCTGGCACAACTCTTGCATAACTCTGACAAACCTCTGGCACAACTCTAGCACAACTCTGGCACAAATCTGGCACAAATCTGGCACAATTCTGGCACAACTCTGCCACAACTCTTGCATAACTTTGGCACAACTCTGGCACAACTCCTGCATAACTCTGGCACAACTCTTGCACAACTTTGGTACGACTTTCGCACATCTCTGGCACAACTCTGCCACAACTCTGCCACAACCCTGCTACAACCCTGGTACAACCATGGCACAACTCTGGCACAACTCTGGCACAACTCTGGGACAACACAGGCACAACTCTGAAACAACTCTAACACAACTCTGGCACAACTCTGGCAGTAATCTGGCCCGACTTTGGCACAACTCTGGCACAACTCTGGCACAACTCTGGGACAACACAGGCACAACTCTGAAACAACTCTAACACAACTCTGGCACAACTCTGGCAGTAATCTGGCCCGACTTTGGCACAACTCTGGAACAACTCTGGCACACCTCTGGCACAACTCTGGCACAACTCTGGCACAACTCTGGCACAACTCTGGCAGTAATCTGGCCCGACTTTGGCACAACTCTGGAACAACTCTGGCACACCTCTGGCACAACTCTGGCACAACTCTGGCACAACTCTGGCACAACTCTGGCCCGACTTTGGCACAACTGTGGCACAACTCTGGCACAACTCTGGCACAACACAGGAACAACTCTGGCACAACTCTGGCACCACTCTGGCACAACCCTGGGACAACTCTGTCACAAATCTGGCAAACCTCTTGCACAACTCTGGCTCAACTCTGGAACAACTCTAAGACAACTCTGGCACAACTCTGGCACAACTCTGGCATACCTCTGGCACAAGTTTGGCACAACTCTGGCACAACTCTGGCACAACTCTGGCACAATTCTGGCACAAATATGGCACACCCCTGGCACAGCTCTCGCACAACTCTTCCACAACTCTGGCATAACTCTGGCACAATTGTCACACAACTCTTGCACAACTCTGGCACAGCTCTGGCACAACTCTGGCACAACTCTGGCACGACTTTGGCACAACTATAGCACAACTCTGGCTTGACTCTGGCAAAACTCTGCCACAACTCTGCTACAACTCTGGCACAACTCTGGCACATCTCTGACACAACTCTGGCACAACTCTGGCACAACTCTGGCACAACTCTGGCACTACTCTCGCACAACTCTGGCAGTTATCTGGCCCAACTTTGGCAAAACACTGGCATAACCCTGGCACACCTTTGGCACAACTCTGTTTCCACTCTGGCACATCTCCGGCACAACTCTGGAAAAACTCTGGCACAACTCTGGCACAAGCCTGGGACAACTGTAACACAACTCTGGCACAACTCTGGCAGTAATCTGGCCCGACTTTTGCACAACTCTGGCACAACTCTGGCACAACTCTGGCACACCTCTGGCAACACTCTGCGACAACTCTGGCACAACTCTTGCACAAATCTGGCACAACTCTGGCACAACTCTGGCACAACTCTGGCACAACTCTGGCACAATTCTGCACAACTCTGGCACAAGTCTGGCACAACTCTTGCATAACTCTGGCACAACTCTGGCACAACTCTGGCACAACTCTGGCACATTTCTGGCACAACTATGGCAGACCTGGCTCAACTCTGGCAAAACTCTTGCACACCTCTGGCACAACTCTGAAACAACTCTGGCATAATTCTGGCACAACTCTTGCATAACTCTCACACAACTCTGGCACAGCTCTGGCACAACTCTGGCACAACTCTGGCACGACTTTGGCACAACTATGGCACAACTCTGGCACAACTCTGGCAAAACTGTGCCACAACTCTGTTACAACTTTGGCACAACTCTGGAAAAACTCTGGCACAACTCTGGCACAACTCTGGCACAACTCTGGCACAACTCTGGCACTACTCTTCCACAACTCTGGCTGATATCTGGCCCGACTTTTGCACAACACTGGCACAACTCTGGCACACCTCTGGCACAACTCTGTTACAACTCTGGCACTTCTCTGGCACAACACTGGCACAACTCTGGCACAACTCTGGCACAACTCTGGCACAACTCTGGCCCGACTTTGGCACAACTGTGGCACAACTCTGGCACAACTTTGGCACACCTCTTGCACAACTCTGGCACAACTCTGGCACAACTCTGGCACCACTCTGGCACAACTCTGGGACAACTCTGTCACAACTCTGGCACAACTCTTGCACAACTCGGGCGCAACTCTGGAACAACTCTGAGACAACTCTGGCAAAAATCAGGCACAACTCTGGCACACCTCTGGCAATACTCTGGCACAATTCCGGCACAACTCTGGCACAACTCTGGCACAACTCTGGCAAAACACTGGCACAACTCTGGCACAATTCTGGCACAGCTCTGGCACAATTCTGGCACAACTCTTGCATAACTCTGGCCCAACTCTGGCACAACCCTGGCACAACTCTGGAACAATTGTGGCACAACTATGGCACAACCCTGGCACAACTCTGGCACACTTCTTGCACAACTCTGGCACAACTGTGGAACAACTCTGGCATTAGTCTGGCACAACTCTTGCACAACTCTCGCACAACTCTGGCACAGCTCTGGCACAACTCTGGCAAAACTCTGACACGACTTTAGAACAACTATGGCACAACTCTGGCACAACTCTGGCAGAACTCTTCCACAACTCTGCTACAACTCCGGCACAACTCAGGCACAACTCTGGCACAACTCTGGCACAACTCTGGCACAACTCTGCCACAACTCTGGCACAACTGTGGCAAAACTCTGGCACAACTCTCGCACAACTCTGGCACAACTCTGCCACAACTCTAAAACAACTCTGGCCAACTCTGGCAGTAATCTAGCCCGACTTTGGAACAACACTGGCACAACTCTGGCACACCTCTGGCACAACTCTGGCAAAACTCTGGCACAACTCTGGCACAACTCTAACACAACTCTGGCACAACTCTGGCAGTAATCTGGCCCGACTTTGGCACAACTCTGGCACAGCTTTCGCACACCTCTGGCTCAACTCTCGCACAACTCTGGCACAACTCTGGCACACCTCTGGCAACACTCTGGCACAACTCTGGCACGACTCTTGCACAAATCTGGCACAACTCTCGCACAACTCTGGCACAACTCTGGCACAACTCTGGCACAACTCTCGCACAACTCTGGCACAACTCTCGCACAACTCTGGCACAACTCTCGCACAACTCTGGCACAACTCTCGCACAACTCTGGCACAACTCTCGCACAACTCTGGCACAACTCTCGCACAACTCTGGCACAACTCTCGCACAACTCTGGCACAACTCTCGCACAACTCTGGCACAACTCTCGCACAACTCTGGCACAACTCTCGCACAACTCTGGCACAACTCTGGCACAACTCTGGCACAACTCTGGCACAATTCTGGCTTAACTCTGGCAAAACTCTGGCACAACTCTGGCACAACTCTGGCACAACTATGGCACAACTATGGCAAAACTCTGGCACAACTCTGGCACAACTCTGGCACAACTCTAGCATAACGCTGGCACAACTCTGGCACTACTCTGGCACAACTCTCGCACAACGCTGGCACGATTCAAACACAACTCTGGCGCACCTCTAACACAACTCTGACAGACTCTGGCAGTAATCTGGCACAACTATGGCACAACTATGGCACAACTCTAGCACAACTCTGGCAAAACTCTTGCACAACTCTGGCACAATTCTGGCTTAACTCTGGCAAAACTCTGGCACAACTCTGGCACAACTCTGGCACAACTATGGCACAACTATGGCAAAACTCTGGCACAACTCTGGCACAACTCTGGCACAACTCTGGCATAACTCTGGCACAACTCTGGCACTACTCTGGCACAACTCTCGCACAACTCTGGCACGATTCAAACACAACTCTGGCGCACCTCTAACACAACTCTGACAGACTCTGGCAGTAATCTGGCACAACTATGGCATAACTATGGCAAAACTCTTGCACAACACTGGCCCAACTCTGGCACAACTCTGGCACAACTCTAACACAACTCTGGCACAACTCTGGCACACCTCTGGCAACACTCTGGCACAACTCTGGCACAACTCTTGCACAACTCTGGTACAACTCCAGTACAACTCCTGCACAACTCTGGCACAACTCTGGCACAACTCTGGTACAACTCTGGAACAACCCTGGCACAACTCTGGCAAAACTGTGGCATAACTCTGGCACAACTCTGACAAAATTCGGGAACAACTCTGGCACAATTCTGGCTCAAATCTGGCACAACTCTGGCACAACTCTGGCACAACTCAGGTACAACTCTGGCATACCTGTGGCACAACTATGGCATAACTCTGGCACAACTCTGGCACAACTCTGGAACGACTATGGCACAACTGAGGCACAACTGTGGCACAACTCTGGCACACCTCTGGCACAACTCTGGCACAACTCTGGCACAACTCTGTTACAACTCTTGAACAACTATGGCAAAACTCTGGCACAACTCTGGCACAACTCTGGCACAATTCTGGCACAACTGTGGCACAACTCTGGCACAACTCTTGCATAACTCTGACAAACCTCTGGCACAACTCTAGCACAACTCTGGCACAAATCTGGCACAACTCTGGCACAATTCTGGCAAACGTATTGCTCAACCCTGGCACAACTCTGGCACAACTCTTGCATAACTTTGGCACAACTCTGGCACAACTCCTGCATAACTCTGGCACAACTCTTGCACAACTCTGGCACGACTGTGGCACATCTTTGGCACAACTCTGCCACAACTCTGCCACAGCTCTGCTACAACTCTGGTACAACCATGGCACAACTCTGGCACAACTCTGGCACACCTCTGGGAAAACTCTGGCACAACTCTGGCACAACTCTGGCTCAACTCTGGCACAACTCTGGCACAGCTTTGGCACAACTCTGGCACAACTCTGGCACAACTCTCGCACAACTCTGGCACAACTCTGGTACAACTCTGGCACAACTCTGGCACACCTCTGGCACACCTCTGGCACAACTCTTGCACAGCTCTGGCACACTCTGCCACAACTCTGGCACAACTCTGGCACAACTCTGGGACAACTCTGGCACCACTCTGGCACAACTCAGGGACAACTCTGTCACAACTCTGGCACAACTCTTGCACAACTCTGGCGCAACTCTGGAACAACTCTAAGACAACTCTGGCACAACTCAGGCACAACTCTGGCACACCTCTGGCACAACTCTCGCACAACTCTGGCACAACTCTGGTACAACTCTGGCACAACTCTGGCACACCTCTGGCACACCTCTGGCACAACTCTTGCACAGCTCTGGCACACTCTGCCACAACTCTGGCACAACTCTGGCACAACTCTGGGACAACTCTGGCACCACTCTGGCACAACTCAGGGACAACTCTGTCACAACTCTGGCACAACTCTTGCACAACTCTGGCGCAACTCTGGAACAACTCTAAGACAACTCTGGCACAACTCAGGCACAACTCTGGCACACCTCTGGCACAACTCTCGCACAACTCTGGCACAACTCTGGTACAACTCTGGCACAACTCTGGCACACCTCTGGCACACCTCTGGCACAACTCTTGCACAGCTCTGGCACACTCTGCCACAACTCTGGCACAACTCTGGCACAACTCTGGGACAACTCTGGCACCACTCTGGCACAACTCAGGGACAACTCTGTCACAACTCTGGCACAACTCTTGCACAACTCTGGCGCAACTCTGGAACAACTCTAAGACAACTCTGGCACAACTCAGGCACAACTCTGGCACACCTCTGGCACAACTCTCGCACAACTCTGGCACAACTCTGGTACAACTCTGGCACAACTCTGGCACACCTCTGGCACACCTCTGGCACAACTCTTGCACAGCTCTGGCACACTCTGCCACAACTCTGGCACAACTCTGGCACAACTCTGGGACAACTCTGGCACCACTCTGGCACAACTCAGGGACAACTCTGTCACAACTCTGGCACAACTCTTGCACAACTCTGGCGCAACTCTGGAACAACTCTAAGACAACTCTGGCACAACTCAGGCACAACTCTGGCACACCTCTGGCACAACTCTCGCACAACTCTGGCACAACTCTGGTACAACTCTGGCACAACTCTGGCACACCTCTGGCAACACTCTGGCACAACTCTGGCACGACTCTTGCACAACTCTGGCACAACCCTGGCACAACTCTGGCACAACTCTGGCACAACTCTGGCACAACTCTTCTACAACTCTGGCACAACCCTGGAAAAACTCCGGCAAAACTCTGACACAACTCTGGCACAACTCTGGCACAACTGTGGCAAAACTCTGGCACAACTCTGGCACAATTCTGGCTCAACTATGGCAAAACTCTGGCACAACTCTGGCACAACTCTGGCACAACTATTGCACAACTATGGCAAAACTCTGGCACAACTCTGCCACAACTCTGCCACAACTCAGGCACAACTCTCGCTCAACTCTGGCACAATTCTGGCACACCTCTGGCACAACTCTTGCACAGCTCTGGCACACTCTGCCACAACTCTGGCACAACTCTGGCACAATTCTGGCACAACTCTGGAACAACTCTGGCACAACTCTTGCATAACTCTGGCACAACTCAGGCACAACTCAGGCACAACTCTGGCATAACTCTGGCACAATTCTGGCAAGACTATCGCACAACCCTGGCACAACTCTGGCACAACTCTTGCATAACTCTGGCACAACTCAGGCACAACTCAGGCACAACTCTGGCATAACTCTGGCACAATTCTGGCAAGACTATCGCACAACCCTGGCACAACTCTGGCACAACTCTTGCATAACTCTGGCACAATTCTGGCATAACTCCTGCATAACTCTGGAACAAGTCTGGCACAACTCTGGCTTAACTCTGGCACAAATCTGGCACGACTTTGGCACATTTCTGGCACAACTCTGCCAAAACTCTTCCACATCTCTGCTACAACCATGGTTCAACCATGGCACAACTCTTGCATAACTCTGGCACAACTCTGGCACAACCCTGGCAGAACTCTGGTACAACTCTGGCACAACTCTGGCAGGACTTTGGCACAACTCTGGCACAACTCTGGCACCAGTCTGGCACAACTCTCGGACAACTCTGTCACAACTCTTGCACAACTCTGGTGCAACTCTGCAACAACTCAAAGACAACTCTGGCACAACTCTGACACAACTCTGGCACACCTCTGGTACAACTCTGGTACAACTCTGGAACAACTCTGGCACAACTCTGGCACTACTCTGGCATGATTCTGGCACAACTCTGGCACAAGTCTGGCACAACTCTTGCATAACTCTGGCACAACTCTGGCACAATAGTGGATCAACTATGGCACAACCCTGGCACACTTCTGGCACAACTCTTGCACAACTCTGGCACAACTCTTGCACAACTCTCGCACAACTCTGGCACAACTCTCGCACAACTCTCGCACAACTCTGGCAAACCTCTGGCACAACTCTGGCAAAACTCTGGCACGACTTTGGCACAATTCTGGAAAACCTGTGGCAGAACTCTGGCAAAACTCTGCCACAACTCTGCTACAACTCTGCCACAACTCTGGCACAATTCTGGCACAACTCTGGCACAACTCTGGCACAACTCTCGCACAACTCTGGCACAACTCAGGCACAACTCTGGTACAACTCTGGCACAACCCTGGCACAACATTGGCAAAACCCTCGCACAACTCTGGCAAAACTCTAGCACCACTCTGGCAAAACTCTGGCACAACTCTAGCACAATACAAGCTCATTTTTGGCACAACTCTGGCACAATTCTGGCATACCTGTGGCACAACTCTGGTACAACTCTGGCACAACTCCGGCACAACTCTGGCACGATTTTGGCACAACTGAGGCACAACTGTGGCACAACTCTGGAACACCTCTGGCACATCTCTGGCACAACTCAGGCATAACTCTGGCACAACTCTGGCACAACTAGGGCACAACTCTGGCAAACATTTGGCACAACTTTCGCACAACTCTGGCACAACTCAGGAACAACTCTGACACAACTATGGCACAACTCTGGCACAACTCTGGCACAACTCTGGCATAACTGTGGCACAACTCTGGAACAACTCTGGCAAAACTCTGGCAGGACTTTGGCACAACTCTTGCCCACCTCTGGCTCAACTCTGGCACAACTCTGGCACAACACTGGCACAACTCTGGCACAACTCTTTCACAACTCTGGTACAACTCTGACAACTCTGGCACAACTCTGGCACAACTCTGGCACAACTCTGGCACACTCCTGGGTCAACTCTGGCACAAATCTAACACAACTCTGGCACAACTCTGGCACAACTCTGGCACAACTATGGCACAACCCTCGAACAACTCTGGAACAACTCTGCCAGGACTTTGGCATAACTCTGGCAACACTCTGGCACATCTCTGGCACAACTCTAACACAACTCAAGCACAACTCTGGCACAACTCTACCTCGACTTTGGCACAACTCTGGCACAACTCTGGTACAGCTCTCGCACACCTCTGGCACAACACTGGCACAACTCTGGTCAACCTTGGCACAACTCTAGCACAACTCTGGCAAAACTCTGGTAGAACTCTGGCACAACTTTTAGATAACTCTGGCAAAAATGTGGCACAAATCTGGCACAACTCTGGTACAATTCTGGCACAACTATGGCACAACACAGGCACAACTCTGGCACAACGCTTGCACAACTCTGGCACAACTCTGGCACAACTCTGGCATGACTCTGGCACAACTCTCGCACAACTCTCGCACAGCTCTGGCACAACTCTGGCACAACTCTCGCACAACTCTCGCACAACTCTGGCACAACACTGGCACATCTCTGGCACAACTCTGGCAAAACTCTGCCACAACTCTGCTACAACGCTGGCACAACTCTGGCACAAATCTGGCACAACCCTGGCACAACTCTGGCACAACTCTGGCTCAACTCTGGCAATACTCTGGCACAACTCTGGCACAACTCTGGCACAACTCTGGTACAACTCTAACACAACTTTGGCAAAACTCTGGCAGTAATCTGGCCCAACTTTGATCCAACTCTGGCACAACTCTGAAACACCTCTGGCACAACTCTGGCACAACTCTTGCAAAACTCTGGCACACCTCTGGCAACTCTTGCACAACTCTGGCACAACTCTGGCACAACTCTGGCACAACTCTGGCAAACCTTTGGCACAACTTTGGCACAACTCTGGCACAACTCAGGCACAACTCTGACACAACTATGGCACAACTCTGGCACAACTCTGGCAAGAATCTGGCATTACAGTGGCACAACTATGGCAGAACTCTGGCCCAACTCTGGCTCAACTCTGGCACAACTCTTGCACAACACTGGACAACTCTGGCACAACTCTTGCACAACTCTGGCACAACTCTAACAACTCTGGCACAACTCTCGCACAACTCTGGCACAACTCTGGCACAACTCTGCCACACCTCTGGGACAACTCTGGCACAAATCTAACACAACTCTGGCACAAGTGTGGCACAACTCTGGCAAAAATGGCACAACCCTGGAAAAACTTTGGCACAACTCTGCCAGGACTTTGGCATAACTCTAGCACAACTCTGGCACAACTCTGGCACATCTCTGGCACAACTCTAACACAACCTCGGCACAACTCTGGCACAACTCTGCCACGACTTTGGCACAACTCTGGCACAACTCTGGCACAGCTCTGGCGCACCTCTGGCACAACTCTGGCACAACTCTTAATAACTCTGGCACAACTCTAGCACAACTCTGGCACAACTCTGGCAGAACTCTGGCACAATTCTGGCACACCTCTGGCACAATACTGGCACAACTCTTGCCTAACTCTGGCAAAACTGTGGCACAACTCTGGCACAACTCTGGCACAAATCTGGCACAACTATGGCACAACACTGGCACAACTCTGGCACAACGCTTGCACAACTCTAGCACAACTCTGGCAAAACTCTGGCATGACTCTGGCACAACTCTCGCACAACTCTCGCACAACTCTGCCACAACTCTGCCACAACTCTTGCGCGACTTTGGCACAACACTAGCACAACACTAGCACAACTCTGGCAAAACTCTGCCACAACTCTGCTACAACTCTAGCACAACTCTGGCACAACTCAAGCACAACTCTGGCACAACTCTGGCACAACTCTGGCACAACTCTGGCACAACTCTGGCACAACT